>PVIC010006969.1:0-14084 GCA_004025085.1 Thryonomys swinderianus
AGGGCCAATCTGAACAACATAAAAGGTAATACTGTGCAAAAGCTTTTCAGTAGGATGAGATCCCATTTGTTGATTCTTTCTGCTAGTTCTTGTACTATAGAGGTTTTATTCATAAAGTCTCTGCCTAAGCCAATGTCTCCTAGAGTTTTACCTAATCTGTTTTCCAGCAGGCTTGTTTCTGTTTTAATGTTTAAGTCTCATATCCATTGTGAGTTTAGTTTTGTGCACGGTGAAAGAGATAGGTCTAGCTTTAGCTTTTGGCAGGTTGAAGCCCAGTTTTTCCAGCACCATTTGTTAAAGAGGCTGTCTTTCCTCCATTGAGGATGTTTGGCTCCTTTGTCAAAGATAAGGTGGCTTAGTGTATCTGGGGTTGTTTCTGCATCTTCTAATCTAGTCCACTGGCCCTTGGGTCTGTTACTTTACCAGTGCCATGCAGTTTTTAATCACAGTGGCTTTATAGTAGAGTTTGAAATTGGGGATTGTAATACCCCCTGCCAGGTCATGGTTGTTTAGAATTGCTTTTGCTATTCTAGGTTTCTTGTGGTTCCAGATGAATTTTTGTATCATTTTCTCTAGCTCTGTGAAGTATAGCATTGGAATTTCAATTGGAATTGCACTGAATCTGTATAGTAGTTGTGGGAGTATAGCCATTTTGATGATGTTGGTTCTCCCTACCCAGGAACAAGGAATAACTTTACACTTTCTGATTTCCTTTTCTATCTCGTTTTTCAGAGTCCTATAGTTTTCAGAGTAGAGGTCTTTCACAGCAAAAGAAGTCACTGGCACTGCTAAAAGACAACAAACAACATGGGAAAAAATCTTTACTAGCTGTTTATCAGACAAAGGGCTATTATCTACAATATAAAGAATTTAAACAGATCAGCCTTCCCAAGTTTAAAGACCCAATTCAAAAATGGGCATCTGAAATGAACAGACACTTCTCAGAGGCAGAAGTCAAAGCAGCTAAGAAACATATGAAGAAATGTTCAACATCACTGGTCATTAGAGAGATGCAAATGAAAACAACACTGAGATTTTATCTCACTCCACAAAGAATGGTCACTATTACAAAATCAACCAATAATAAATGCTGGCGAGGCTGTGGGGAGAAAGGAACCCTTCTTCACTGTTGGTGGGATTGCAGACTTGTGCAACCATTGTGGAGATCTGTGTGAAGATTTCTCAGAAAACTAGGACTAGGGGTCCCATTTGACCCTGCTATCCCCCTGCTAGGAATATACCCAGAAGAATTTAAAAAATCACATTGGAAAGACAGATGTACACCCTTGTTCACAGCAGCTCAGTTCGTGATAGCTCAATCTTGGAAACAACCCAAATGCCCATCAACTGGAGAGTGGATAAAGATGTGGGTTTTTTTCTAAAATGGAGTATTATTCTGCCATAAAGAATGACAAGATTGATTCATTTATGTGCAAATAGATACACCTGGAGGACATGCTAATAAGTGATATAAATAGATAACAGATAGGCAAATACTGGATCTTGTTTGATAGGAGCACCTATAGATGCAAATGAGCTCTAGAAAGTATGACAGTCTTTGTAGAATGGGAAATTTCCAAAGGAAATTTGGTGTGGGGATGTAATGAGGGGAAGGAATAAATATGATAGTGAAAGAAAATAAAAGAGCATGTATATAGGGGGTGGGGAGGTGTGGGTGGGTGGGGATATGGGTAAAAATGAGAATTGATTGTGTCGTATATTAGTACAAATTCCCCAATGTTATGTGTGATTGTGAGATGTATATAAATTGTACAATAAAGAATTCAATTTAAAAAAAAGATAATACTGGGCCGGACGTTTAGCTTAGTGGTTCCGGTGCCTGCCTTGCAGGTGCAAGGTCCTGAGTTTGATCCCAGTCACCACATACAATGCTAGGTGTAGTGACTCATGCCCACCAGCAATCAACACCACATACCACAGTGCCAGGCGTGGTGGATCACGCCTGTAATCCCAGCACTTGGGAGGCAGAGACAGGAGGATTGCTAAATTGGAGGCTTGCCTGGGCTACATAGTGAGCTCAGGGCCAGCCTGAACTACAAAGTGAGACCCTGTCTCAAAAAAAAAAAAAAAAAAAAGGTAATACTGAATTGTAAAAGGTAATATGGGGTTATAATTTAAAGTGTAAAATACATATCCATGAATCAATACTGATATGAATGATGAATAAATAATACATGGAAGAAATTAGACAAATCTCCCACACAGGAGAATTTCAAATAATTTGTGTGGATACTACACCCTTCCTGAGATAGCACATAACTATCACACAAGTGTGCTATGCATGCACTACCAAAATTGAAGAGTGGAAAGGGGGAACCTGAAAGACACCCTCAGCCAGGTGACCAACAGTGTTGAGTCCTCAGTAGTATTATAACACACTTCATATAATGTAATGAGAATGATACTTTCCATAAAATCGATAACCCTTGTCTAATCATGAGGGAAATATTAGACAAATCCCAATAGAGAGACATATAAAAAATACCTGATCAATATTTCTCAAAGCTGCCAAAATGATGAAAAATAAAGAAAACATGAGAAACTATCAGAGCCAAGAAGAGGTTAAGGAGATGTAATTAAATTTAATAGATGCCCTGGAAAAGAAAATGGACAAAACACTGCAGGATGAGTGCAAAGGAAACATGGATAAGTAACAGACCGGTTAATATAAAGAGGTATGGGTATATTAATTGTAACAAATAAACCAAATTATTGAAAGGTGTTAGTAATAAGGGAAACTGAGTGCAGGGTTTATGGGGATTTTGTGCAGTGTTTGAGACTCTCTGCAAATGTAAAGCTATTCTAAAACAAACAATTCTTTCTTTTAGAAAATCAGCCAAACCTCCCTTTACACTCAGCACTAACTAATGCCATGTGAAAATTAAAAAATACTCTTAAGTGGCTTTTGAAAAATTAAGTAACAGCATATACATAAGAGAGGAATTTTTCTCTCTAGGTAAGAGAAAGATTAAATATGGCACAAGGGCTATTGTATGTATTTTTCCATTAAACACAGGAAAAACAGAAAAATAGCAGAAAGGGGAAACAAACATCTTCATAATTCCAGGTAGCACAACTACTCTTATTTGATTTTTAATTTTTAAATGGATTTATTTTTTGTAGGGTTTTTCATGCTTATAGTTGTAGTTGATGGACATTTTAATTTCCTGGAAGATTTTAATGTCTTAATCAATGATAAATCTTAGGCAGAGCAAGTTACCTGGCTTCATTCTACATTAGACAAGACTAATGTAATTGAATTAAACTAATTTAATTAACGGAAAACTATATTAGCTTCCTCAGATGACATATATGGGTATCCAAACCTTGCTTTGCTTATCTAGTATGAAATCACATGGTAATATACCAGAGTCCAATGGTCTATGTGCCAGTGTCACTATGGAGACGATATGGTATTTAACAAACATAAAATAAAAGTCATAAACATAACAGGGAGAATGCTAAGAACATAGGAATTGGAAATGGGCTAGAGAAATTTAGAAAGCATGTGTGTGTGGTTCAGAAGTACATTATGCAAAACTTAAAACGATGAGGAAATATGAACATGAGGGGTAGTTTGTTTTGCAAATGTGTGATGTAGGAACATCCTGACAGAGGGAGAATGTTCTGGGAGTCAAGAAGCATCAATATTACTAAAATCTCTAGTCACCTCTCAGTAGGAGCTTACATTCAGACAACACTTTATCTTGAGATTTGACCCAGTGGGTGTCTCTACATTAGAAACTTTTAACACTTAAAAATCAGTTTGAGGCAACTAGAAATTCCGCACTCCTGAGCACATACTGCCACCAAGTGGCTGAACGTGCGTGGTGCACAAAGGCAAAGACAAAGGAAGACCATAGGAGACTATGATGCTGGTTTTAAAGCTCTGCCCTGTACAGTAAAAGCTATCAGATGTGATACAAAACTGAATTAAGCACTCACTCAGAGTATCAGGTTAGATTTTATAAATTTTTAAAATTATTCTGATAAACACTATCACAGGCTGTCTGAAAGATATTATGAAATGTGCAATTACAAACACACTGTCTCATTAACGCTAATGAAACTTAGGCTCAATAAGATGAGTCAATAGCACTTAACTTATATAAGACAGACAGAGGACTGTCAAAACAAAAATGAAAGATTTTAATTTTGATTCTCTAGAGTCCTCAGAGCTCTACCACAAAGTCAGAAATGAACTACATTTTGACATAATTTTAATTTTCTTTCATCAGAAAGCAGATAAAGATTTATACATATATGGATATACAAAGACAATGGATGAAAACTGGGTCACATATAATTATCAAAGACATATTTATGTTGGTTCGATCTAAAAATAATATTTTTGGGTAACTCCCTAAGAGTCTTCTGATGTTCTATAGACAAGTAAAAACCTACTTATTATATTTTCTAAAACAAATACCAGAATTGACAGTATTGGAATGACACTGAAGGTCCAAGGTAAATATCTTGTTGGAGGCTTTATTGTTTACTATTATATAGTATCTTGACCAAGAAGTTCATCCATCACTTTTGAACTCCATATAAGGAATTCATCAACTAATATGTTTCCCCATTGTTGGGTCTGGGGTTATTGATTTCACTCCATACACAAGTTAATAAATTAGCCCATCACTGTTACAGATACCAGTAAGCAGAAGACATGAGACATCTAGGTTAGAGGCAAGTTTTCTACTAGCAAGCAGCACACTCGTCACACTTGAGTTGGTTATTCTTGCTTCCATGGGGGTAAACATACAGGAGTATATAAAAATACACCAAGTGCATTGTGGGCACATGGTAGATTTGTTACTAGGTTGGGAATTCTGAGCCTGGGAAACCTCCACTTTTATATTAACTGGCAAGCAAACTGCCTCCTTTTTTCCAAAGCAGTAATCAAATTTATTCTTAAAGTTGCCTTGCCACAAATACAACCTTGTGCTCTGATGAAGAGCAGTCAGGGCTTGACATTTTTGGTAGACTCCAGAAAAAGGTGCAAGCTGCCTAAAGGCCCACTGACTTTCCTAATATTCATACTGTGATCAAATCAGTTTTCTGGTGGTTTCCACTACTTAGGACTGGTATTTTTTTAAACCTCTGGCATGTTTTAACTTCAAATACAATGCTGTGTGCTATACTACTGTCATGAAAATTTCTTTTTGACACTGCAACTTTCTCCAAGCTAATTATCTCTAATCCTAATTGTATCTGACTTTAGGAAAAGATTGTATCTGACTTTAGCTTTCCTCATCATTAACATTTCTTTTCTCTGAACTTGTTAAGGGTTATTTTATCAAATGGACTACAATAGTCTCAGTCATGATGTAGTTACTTCAGATCAGAATGGAAATATTTTACTTACATAGAAATATACTTTTGTATAACAAACTAGCTCTTATGGGCTTTCTGGGGAGCAGTTACATTAATTCTCATTGCAAAATCCTAACTTTTACCATAAAGTGCCATTAAAACATACATTTCTACCTTTTTTATTTTTAAAATTTTATTTATTTATTTATTGAGACAGGGTCTCATTTTGTAGTTCAGGCTGGTCTTGAGCTCACTATGTAGCCCAGGCAAGCCTCAAACTCAACAATCCTCCTGTCTCTGCCTCCCAAATTCTGAGATTACAGGTATGAGCCACAATGTCCGGCTTTCTACTCTATTTTTATGCCAGAGCATGTACTAACAATTCTCTGATAACACACCAGTTTATCCTTACATAGCTTAAAATATATCGATATAGTTTTTTTTTAACCTAGTATAATGTTACTGGCATCTAACAAAATTAACAATAATTGTATTGTATCAATGGAAATAGCTTATACTAAAATTTCACTAATTAGCTAAACAGAATTGTTCTAACCACATTCCAATCTAGATATATTCATTGTGTGTGATTTCCATGGCTCAAAAAATCTCTTTCAGGGCTGGAGATTTAGCTCAGTGGTTCTGGTGCATGCATTGCAAATGCAAGATCTTGAGCTCAATCCCTGGCACCAAAAAAAAAAAACTCTTTCAATCTAATAGTCCCTCTGCCACATTTCAGTAATTCTTTCCACTATCTGCAAAAAGTGTATCAGTTGTCTCACACTCTTAATCTGTGGTATCCATTAATGTAATCCTCCTTCCTCCATACTTCTTGTAAACTGGAGTTACCCTGAAGCTTGGTTAGATTCAGACTCCTCACCTTTGGGAGGGTTGTTTCTGGGTGGTTATACACATTTTGTGTTCCAGCAAATTGAGATGCAGCTATGTGTGGTTGTTTCACGTTGATTAAATCATGCTGAAGAATTATCTATTTACTTATTTTGCAGAGCTAGGCTTCCTCCCTTATCATCCTTGTCCCTTTTTCCTTTCTCCTTTTTTTATTTCTTCTCTCTTCCTCTCCTTCCTTTTCTTCTTTCCTGTCTTCTCTGTCTAGAAGGCATGCTGACTTTTGTCAACACCTTTCAACATCTATGAAAAATATCATGCTTATAACTGTCAGCATAGTGCATTATTATACTAACTACTAATATTAAATTCTCTGGCATTTATACAGTGAATCTTTATTGTTGATATATTTTAATATGGTTTACAGTATTTAACAATATTCTTATATTTAACAATATTTATTCTATTTAACAATACTTGAATAAAAATTTTTGCACTGATAATCAAAAGAAAGACTGACAATTTTTTAGCAGTACTTATCAGGTTTAGTATTTAGCCCAGTTACTTTATTAAAAGAACTTGGAAGTTTTCTTTTCTATATTCTGGAACAATTTATGTAGCATAAGGTTTATCAGCTCCTGAAGGGTTTAGTAGCTTTTCCCAGTGAAGTCAATTATACCTGGAGCAGTTTATGTTGATAGCCAATAGCAGACTTTCACAACTTTTCAATGTGTTTAAGTGCTTTTGTATAGAACTATACAGAGTCACCTTTTCATTTTCTCTTGCAAAGATTATTTTTCCTGTACTTTGTAAATTTGTACTCAACAATGAGGGTGACAAGTAGCTTGTCTATTTTTATTCTTTAATCAGCTTATTTTAAAATGCTTTCCTCTCCTCTAGATCACAAATTTCTGCCTTTTCCTCAATTCCTTTTTTAATTTTAGTTTTCACTCCTGTACTTTTATATTCTTTTGGATTTTTTCCTTTTTGTCGAAAAGGTAAGTATTATAATAATGTTCTTTAGATTAATGCTTTACCTGTGTCCTATGAGTTCTGATGTCTTTTAATTCTCATTATTTCCTAGAAAGACTGGATTGCATTTGACTTTTTATTTTCAGCAACTTGTACAATGAAGCTGTTCATCCTCATCTTTAAGAAGTCCAGGTCCTTCAGGACGTGGCCACAGCCATCCACAGTCTAGGATTTGAGGGCCTTCATGCTATCAGCTTTTGTTGAAGATGTTGCCTATGTTTTTTTCTTATGCTGTCTTATTAGACTCTTTGGTTTTCAAAAGGTCATTTTGAAAGGATGATTCAAAACTGCTACTACAAACATAAATCTAGATCTCCTAGCAAATCATTCAACAAGATGACCAGTGAGAATTGTAGATATTTTAGAAGAGATTAAAGTTACAATAACATTCTAAAAATTATAGAATCTGGGTGCCCTTATAAGGATACTTAGTAACAATTTTGCAAAGATAGCTTTGTAAATCAGAATGGCATCGTTTTATGCTTATAGGGCAAAGAAGCAATTTTCCCTTTACCTCATCCTTTATTTCCTTCACCAGTAGAGTGAGGAGCCTACCATTTTAAGAACAAGTATAAGAATCACTTTACCACTAAGGCAGAAATGCAGCGCTGAGTTTAAACTTAAATAAGGGAAGTAAAGGAGAGAACAAAAACTGTAACACATCAAATCTCAAGCCTATACTGCTGTGCTGACAAGGGGAATTTGTCAACTGTGATGCATCTTTAATGAGTTTTATCAGCTTAATCCACAAATGAAGCCACTACACACCCACGGAAGTATAAGAAATATTTATATTTAGGGATTAGGAAAAAAAGTACAAAGACAGAAAAAGTAGTCCCATTTTACCACTCAATGTGTCCTCACTGAAAAAACACAGCATAGCATAGGAACACATGAGTGTATGTGGAATCTACTGCTGAGTGGAATCTTGGGAACAATTAGAAAGTAAAAAGAAGTTCCAATTTTACCATTCAGTGTGTCATAACCAGAAAAACACAGCACTGCCACTGATGAATGGCAGATCAAAACAGTCTCTTATTGGGGTGAACTTCACCTAAACTTCTTCACTCTCTATTTTATCCTTACTTCAGACAAAAGTGGCACCAAGCCAAAAGGCAGACATAGTCATTGTAACTGGATGTGTACGGTCATGGCATTGGCCAGAAGCCAGGGTCGGACACATTATTTTGAGAAATTTCTATTGTCTTTGATAATAACAAACTCTGCCTCCATCCTCCTTCATGACCTGAAGGCTGCATTGTTTGGCCTGAATTCCTGGGGACAGGGCCACCTTCTCCTAGGAAGACTGAAGCTGATACGCCTTGTGCCAAGAATTATCTATACTAAGGTTTGTTGACCTAATACTCAATTCAAGGTCTTTTTGCAAGTCTGGTTAGCACAGAGGTTTTTCTGTACAATGCCTGTTAACTCTTTCTTTTTTTATCCTTTTTCCTTCAATTGCTCCAATTAATCTTCAAAGCCCACAGCTTTGTCAGGAAGGAGTAGAGTCAGGGAGAAAGAAGTTGACTATTTATATCTTCATATGAGTAAGCGATGATTTTCCATGAAGCTGTTAACGAATGTCACATGAGATTTCCTTCCTACTATGTAGTCCTTGTTGAGGGACCAAAGCTGAGAATGATGGTTCCACAAATTAACAGAAGACTCAGTTATGGAGAAAAATTTACTAAGAGGTAACCCCAAAGCACCTCGTAGCACCCTTAAAGCATCATTTACCTGCAAAGACTGAGACTTTAAATAGAGGAATCTGGTGGGAATTCCCTTAAAGATCATTGTCACAGCCTTGTGCATTTCCTCTCCCTGCTCAAAAGAACCCTCCAGCTCCTGCTGCAGACATGTGCAAAAGGAAATAAAGCTGATAATTTAAGAAGTTTATAGGGGTGGGGGGGTTGTAGGGTGGGTGGGAGAATGGGAAAAAACGAGAATTGTGTCATATGCTGGTACAAATTCTCAATATTGTGTATATATAATGTACCAATAAAGATTCAAACTTAAATATATATATATATGAAAGAATAAATAAAAGTTAAAGGACATGATTATATTTTAAAAAAGAAGTTTTATTCAACTTTACCTATGATTACCAATTGTGGGGATTAAATATAGCATGACCTATACTTTAATCTTCCTTACATTTAAAGAAAACCAGCTGGTTAATAGCTGGAGCTACTCGCAATAATAGAAAAAAGAGATAGGTGTATATTTTTGTAGTAGCCTGTACATGTAGAATTTCATTGGGGAAAATACGCCAAGTCTCCTGTGGGATAAAGGACTATAGTCAGGCTAGGAACGTCTAAAAGATTTTGCTCTAAAGAAGAGAAAGAATCTGTGTAGCATGTATTATCAAAACAAGAGCTAAGAGGGACTGGGGATTTGGCTCACATGGTACCACGCCTACCTTGGAAGCAGAAGGGCTTGAGTTTGATCCCTGGTACCAGAAAAAAAAAAGAGCTAAGAGATGGTAAATGGAAAGTTAATGTCTAAACATGCATATGAAAGGGGTAAACTGAAGATGTCTTTGACTAACCCAACCTCTTATCTTTCTACATTACAAAAATCTTGGCATCAGCAGGTGGAAAAGATTAGCATAGCAAGGAAAACAGAACTGATTATACCTTGTCCTTGTCTAGTTCAAGCTGTAAAGGGGAAAAGGTTTAAATTTATATCACATTAGACATTCACCAGATTAGACAAAATTCACCGCAAGTTGGAAACAGTGGAAGGTAATGATAGGTAAAGAAATATGACCACATGCTAAAATAAATCTCCCTCATAATTATTTCTTTAGAGTACTTATAATTAAATACTGTATAGTTATTTTATGCAATTAAATATTGAAGATATAAAAGTACTTAGTGAACAGTGGTTCCACTAAATTTGCTACAAATTAAAATCATCCAGGAAATTTTAAAAACCACTGATGCTTGTTCAATTCACTATTGGCCTGGGGTCTCACTTAGATGGAAGGGTTTTTTAAACTTATGAAGTAATTCTATTATGCAAGCAAGCTCTAGATACAAAGTCTGCCTCTCCCCCAAAATATCTTTTACCAGATTATTGTCAAATATCAAGAGAAATTATTGAAAAGATGTAATTTTCATGGAAAAATCCATTTTGACCTTTATCTGTTCAGGCATAGAGATTTGATTAATTTACATTAATTTCATTAGAGACAATTTCAATTTCATTGAAGGATAGGATGTAATGTAAAATAAATGGTAAAAAATATATTACAAAAATGAAAGTAGTCTTGTAAAATATTGTCTTATAACATACAGATCCCTATTTAAGGAATGTATCTTAAAGCAGTTATTTTCAGTATATATTGCTATATAAGTTGGAAATAGGAAGGTTAAAGAGACAGGTGAATTGCTTAGCACAGGTTTTATTATAAGCATTCACTCCTCTGAACATCAAGTCACTAGTAAGTTAATTCAACCAAACATCGAAGGTTTTAAAATACCTGAAAATTGACAAAACAGATTCTCCAAAATATCTGTTTCTAGACCTTTCTTTCCATCACTAATGGATTAATTTTCCTCCCTTCTTCCCTTTTCCTGCCTTGAGTGACTACAATGTGATAATATTTTTGTTAGAAACTTAAATATGAAGATGAGTAAGGAATGGCTCTTACTCTGAAAGAGCAATTATTTAGTAGAGAAGTAAAGAGCCTAACATGTAAAAATCAGTTTACAAAGGATTATAAAAAAAAATGCTTAGAGCTGGGCGTGGTGGCTCACACCTGTAATCCCAACACTCGGGAGGCAGAGACCGGAGGACTGCTGAGTTCAGGTTTGCCTGGGCTACATAGTGAGCTCAGGGCCAGCCTGAACTACAAAGCAAGACCCTGTCTCAAAACAAAACAAAACAAAATGCTTAGAATAATATTGAGACAAACAGCAAAAGAAAATGGTCTTGAAGAGGTGGCCTTTGATCTGTTTTAAACAGAAGGTTAAAAATCCTTACATCTACAAAACCAGCAATACGTACAAAGATGAGAAGCAAGTGAAAATATGGCTGTGGAAGGTTATAGTGACAACTGCTATACACCCAATGACACAGAAAAAAGCCGTCCATTCTCTTAGACATAGCAAAATATTCATTTTACGGTAGAGGCAGACATCAGAGCTTTGACTACGCTTTCAACCTGCCTGTTAGAACCAATGCTACTGAGGCAGACTACTCACTTTATTTACCACGTTATCAACAGAATTTTGGCCAGATCTCCATGAGAAACTAGGGAGACATAACAGTGCTGTATTCACTGCTCAGACATTTACACTATGTATGTCCTTGGTACTGCTTTGGTAGTTAGGTAGAAAGCATATAAGAAAGTAAATTTTGAAAAGGTCCTAAGTCAAGTCATTCTTTGAATGCCAAGTAACCACTTTGTTCTGATCTAGCTTACTAACATGTTCTAGGAGGTAAAAGAAAGTACAGAATGGCTGGAGCATATGGTGTAGACTCAGAAGTGATGAAAGTGAAAAAGTAGGCAGAGGTGACACCATGACAACATGTATAACCTCTAGTGAGCGAATCTTCATCTTGTGCAAGGCAAGAAAGCCATAATTCTGAGGGATGCAATATGACTGGACTTCCATTTTTAAAGTCAATATAGCAGTACACCAAAAGATGCAGTAAGAGGACTAGGTGAACGTAAGAACACAGGTGAGAGAGAACAACTATGGCAGTTGGTGTAAGGATACAGAACAGGTGGTAGGTATACCAAATCAGCAGTAAGGGGAGGAAAGAGAGGACATCAGAAGAAAGGAAGCTATTTGGAAACACCAGGATTTCTGGGTGGGCAACTGCATTAATAATGATTTCATTCTGTGAAATAACACCAGAAAGGAAAAGATTTTGGAGGGAAGATGATGATGAGTTAAATCATATTTGAGAGGTCATAAGACATATCCAAGAAACAATTCTGTTGCCAAGTCTAGATGTGCAATTAAAAGTAGAAAACTCAAAAAATGAAGTTATTGGGGCCAAGGATTTAGCTCAGTGGTTCTGGCATCTATCTATCAAGCAAAGGTCAAGTTTGACCTCCAGTACCACACACTACAATGCCAAGCATGGTGGTTCACACCTATAATCCCAGCACTTGGGAGGTAGAGGCAGGAGAATTGCTGTGAGTTCAAGGCTAACTTGGGCTACATATGAGTTTAGGGCCAGCCTGAACTATAAAGTGAGGCCCTGTCTTAAAAAAAAAAAAAGTTACTTGTAACTTAGAAAAATCTAGTATGAAAGTGAAGATGATAAAGAAAATGAAGATGATGAGAGGACCAAGGAAATGCAATTGTAAAGCATATTACTGAGATAAAAGAGATAAAATATAAACTAAAGCAATGTACAATATAAAATTTTAAGAATTAAAAAGAGATTAAAAATTATCATCATTAGTAAATTTATTTTCTATCAATGTTTCTCTTAAGAGTATTCATGGAAAGTGTTGGAATGTATTTGACCTATAAAGATTGCTGAAATTTTAATCATTTAATAAAATACAGAAGCTGGATATTCAAACCTTCTGAGATTCCAGTAAAACGAAAAGCCCTATTCAAACTACAGGGATACATTCACCTCAGAGATTTGGCACAAGGCACAGGGAATGTGAGGTAAACATTTCTTTCTCTGCAAAGAAGATGCATCTAAGAGGAGTATGAAAAGGTTGTGTCAACACACCTGACATGTATTCATTGTGGGTTCCGAATAAACATGTTAATCCAGAAAAAGCAGTATTGGCAGATTTCTTTTTCTTTCATTAAGAAATAACCTAGCAGAGAACAAAGCACTGTTTACAGGAACTGCCTCATCATTAAAAAATATGTTTAAAAAACACTGCCTACAATGGAATTATGCATGTCCTAGACCCAATTTCCCAGAAATGCATCTAGTAAGCATACATGCTATCTATGCTTCCTATTCTTTAGGAATAATATATAAAGAAATCTAGGATTTCACTACATCCACCATTTATGCATATATATGCTAGGTAGGGCAAAGAAGATATATGCTGCACTTACATGTGCTGTTAGCTATTTAGTACACACATGTGAACTCATAGATACATTCATATCAACACACAGGTAATTGAGCAGTGTTGGACTTTCACAGCACTTTAAGGTCATGCAAAAATCAAGATAGGTACTTTGTAAGCATAAGTTTTAAAAAACAATTGAAAACAAATTTTGAGATACAAAATGATATAACATGTCACTGTTGGTGAAATCCAGGTCTGGCTGAGCCAACTGCACTGCATGCCAGTCTCCTAAATCCTGAGAGAGCCCTTGGCCCTCAGTAGATTAAATAGAGACCTACGGGAGCATTAAACTAAAGGGCAGGCCATGGCCAGAGATTGCCAGGTCCTCCCAAATGTTGGGCCCCTCCTCTGACAACCATAGACCAAACCCCAACAGCCTCCGAAAACCCCTCCCACCGTACGTGCTATATAACACCCTACTACATTCATTAAACGGAAGCATTCCAGAAACCTCCCCAGAGTACGGTGTGCACGTGTGACTCTTCACCTCACCCTCCCGTGTGCGGCCCCACGACAATTGGCGCCCAAACGTGGGGCCCTCGAGGAAAACTTGGCCTCGCCTCTCACGTGAGTGCCCCCACCTTCCTGGTGAATTCCTCTTTCCCGCGGTCCAGCAGGCTGCTTCCTCTCGGGTGAAGGCCCTCACCTTCATGGGGAATTCCTGTCTCCCTGCAGCTCAGCAGGCCATGTACCCTCCCTGAGGCTCAGCAGGCCTCTTCTTTAACTTGTTGAATCCCCTTCCACCTTCCACCTTCTTTCCACCAACCTCACCTCTCCGAGTATGGGAAATATCCTCCACTCCTCT
>PVIC010006969.1:14184-52546 GCA_004025085.1 Thryonomys swinderianus
GGGGGGCTGTCTCCTGCTGCTGGCGCCACTGCTTGCCCCTCTGGGTCTCTACTTCCCAACAGACACCTAGGAGTGGTGGTACTTGGACCAGGCAGCCAAGACCCTGCTGCCCTACATGCACGCCCTGCAAAACACTCCCAGAGAGGTGCCTGGCTTCCACCTGGGCTAGCACCTCCAAGGCATCTATCACAAGCCGCTTCAGAAAAACGACTGGATTCACGAGGAAGACAATGGCCTTCTCTACCTCAACGGAAGCTGGACTGTGATTCCTGGGAGCAGCTCAGCCTGCAGAATGCTGGCTCCCTAACAAAAGATGCCAAGCCCTACATTCACTACCCAATCTACCAATCAGCCAAACGAGGAGGCTCTTGCTTCAGGAACGGCCCAAAAAACTTTGACACCGCCCAGCGCCATGATGTCCCAATAAGACCACCTGGAAAGATATAAAGGACCTCTATGACCAAGCTTATGCTTTGGTCCCACTGGGCACCGCCCACCCCATACTGGTGCCAGTGCTGGTGGTCTTCCTGTGTGCTGCGCTCACCGCCATCACGTAAGTCTGAGCCCTAGTTCCCAACCCCCCTCTTCTAGTTATGATCTGTCGCGGGAGACCTGACTGCAGGAATGCCATGGGAAACCTAAACTGCAACAACCAGGACCTAAGCTGGCGCTGGCCTCCCCTCACAATACGTTATAGAGACGAGCTGTGAATGATAGTAGCCTCTGATTTAATTAACCTTTTGTTTAACCTGCGGAGCCTGTTTCCTCTAGTTGCTTTGTAATGTTAAGTGACCCCCACTTAGAAAATCTGTTAGCTCCCAGCACATCTGGGGGAAGTAAATTGTAACCTCCCAGCCCTCTGCTTGGCTTCCTCCCCCTACTGACTATTGGAAGCTGAAAAGGTCCTGGGAGCGGATCTGTGGAACCTAGGATTGTAAATCAGTATGTTTCCGCCCCATATCTATATAAACTGTTGCAAAATTGAAATAAGGTGAAGGGAGCCGGGGAGACTCAACTTCCCCATACCGGGGTTAGAAGGTCGAGCTGTGCCTTGTTAGGGAAATTTGTAGACTTAACTTCTATGACTTTCCCACGTCTGGGATAGAAGGTCAGCGACCCCTCTTCTGAGAGAGAAGGTCAGTGGGCACAGTGGCGCCTGGTAGAGAAATCTGTAGATACAGTGATGACTGGGAAATTGCCTGCCCGCCTCACACTGATGTGTTACAGGTGGTTTGTAACCTGAAAAATACATCAATGGGACAGCAGAGCATTCCATCTAGGTTGCTAAGGGGTTGAATAAGACAAGGACAATCCCCCCAATAGTAAAAGACAAGTATAAACGCATCCCTGTTGTAACCAATCATGTCTCTGTGCGTGTGTGACCCAAACCTGTCTAATAAACTGTGTGCTGCAAGGGGCAGGGTCGCCAGCTTGCTATGGTGGACCTCTGCATGCAGTGGAATAATAAAGAGCCTTTGTTAATTACATTCCCGTGTGCTTACTGACAGCATGGAGATTTTTGGACCCAACAGATCAACTGGAATTCCTCCCTTCCTTGCCCCTTTGGCAATGACTCCTCCTTTTATCCTGTAATCATCAGTGGGATCCACTCCAAGTCTCCCGTGGATACCTCATGGAATACTTGTTTCTCCTTCCTCTGTCTGCCTTTCTACCTCACCTCCCAACTGACTTTTCTTCTGCCCTAGCAACCTAAAGATCAACACCACTGCCAATCTTCCTTGATTTGGGACCAATGCTTCCTTCTCTGGAGTCTGGGATCTCCTACTTGTGGTGACTCATACTGTGTCCTATACCTCCAATGCAACAATTTTGCCTTTCAGCACCTGTGTGCCCACCCTATACCCAGCACTGGTTGGGTAACAACCCCCTATTCTTCACCCACGCAGAAAAATGTGATGTAGGGGTTTTAGCCATCATTGCCACTATTGTGTCCGTAGTTAGCGCAGTCTCTGTGGCTGCCACTGCTTCAATCATCTTGCACAGCCAGATTGCCACTGCTGCTGGTTTATCAACTTGCTCAAAATACTGCGCACGCCCTTGGACAAGCTTTGGCTTTCTTCCATGATACCCCTGCCGCCCTTGTCAACCTAGTCCCAAATGGACTTAGTCCTTCGGTTACCTTTAATAATGTCTAGGGCTCCATCTGGGAGGGTTCACAATGGGCTAGTCCAAGTTAAGTTCATGGACTCACAGGCTAAGTTTTGGGTCACCCTATCTGATCAAATCCATAAAAATGTCATGGTTGCCAGAGGCCGTTGGTCTAAACAGGGGAGGAGATGATGATAAAACCCAGGTCTGGGTGAGCCAACTGCACTGCTCACCAGTCTCCTAGGTCCTGACAAAGCCCATGGCCCTTGGTAGATTAAGTTGAGGCTTAAGTGAACATTAAGCTAAAGGGCACACCATGGCCAGATGTTGGAACCAGGGGAAGGGAACATAACTAAAACCTTTACATTAGATTCTAGTCTCTTGTGAGTTGATGGCACACGGCGAAATAATAAATAAGTAGGCAGAAATGAGGTTTAGAGAGGCTAAGTTTGGGTCTGATCCATGCTACTCTGGGTAGCAAAAGACCCCAGGCCCCAGCCCACCACACCTTTTATTCAGCACCTCTAGAGTAAGAGAATGTAACAGACCCAGTGGGCAAAGCAGACACCTCCAATAGTCCTAGAGACATTATGCAGATGAAGATCCTGCTGGGCAGGGCAGACACTGCAATGGAGTAGTTCTGCCTTGAAGCATCACAGCATGTGGGACCACCGGAAGTCTTTGTTATTAGCAGAGGTGAAGGCTAGTTGAGTCCAGAGTCGTCTGCACCAGGAAAGCCCGATCAATTTAGAACTCCCAATTATTTCTCCCAAAACATGTTCCCAACAGCCAGAGATTGCCTGGTACTCCCCAACGTTGAGCCCCTCCTCTGACAGCCAAAGACCAGTCCCCAAAAGCCACCGCAAACCCTTCCCACCACTTATGCTGTATAATGCCCTACACTACATTCATTAAATGGAAGTGGTCCAGAAACCTCCCTAGAGTCTGGTGTGCTTGTGTGACTCTGTACCTCACTCTCCCGTGTGCAGCCCCGCAATGACATCATTGTCCTCTTTCATCTTCCTGTTTTAATTGATGAGTACTGCTTTTGTAATGTAACATTATAATCTCAAATCCTCCCTCCAAAAATCTACCCATACAAAAACAGTTAGCAACTCTACAGAAGAGTGAAGTGGTCAAAGACTTCTAAATGCTTTTATTTACTTGAATTACAATATATTGTTCACAATTTTAAAACACAAGCCCTCTAATTTTTATGCACACACTGACACAAAGACAGAGATTAAGTCCTTAAGGGTATGTGGGTGTGCTAGTCAGTCTGCCACGGTGAGGCCTGGCCTCTGCCCACACTCTGTGGGTGTACCTGCTCTCAGAGGGCAAGGGATGTTATACACAGGTGCATCTTATTTGTACCTGACTTCAGTGTAGGATGGCATCTGATCGAACCACACAGTACTCTGGCTCAGCCAATCAGGGGACCAGGAGAGAAGGTCCTTGTAGTTTGTGACCTGACAGCATCACCTACCCACCATCTCTCTTGAACAGTCTATGCATCAATCCCCTAACACCACTGGGCAATTTTACTTTAGCTCTCTGGTTGTGTGGTCCATTTCACCTGATGGTGTGGAAGGGGCTGGTTGCAGACACACACTGGAGATGTCACCCCTCCCTTTTTTTTTTTTTTTGAGACAGGGTCTCGCTTTGTAGTTCAGGCTGGCCCTGAGCTCACTATGTAGCCCAGGCAAGCCCTGAACTCAGCAATCCTCCAGTCTCTGCCTCCCGAGTGCTGGGATGACAGGCGTGAGCCACCACGCCTGGCTCACCCCTCCCTTTTTAATTTGAATTCCAATGTCCCATTTCTCCCTCTAGCCCAAGGGAAGTCCAAAAATTAGGGAACTAAAGTAAGTCCTTTGTTTTACAAGTAATTGTTAAGATGAACAGGTTATGTCTGCAAATTTAAATAAAATGTTTACAAAAAGTTGATTGTTAATGAAAACCAAATTTATAATGACAAAGACTGGTTTGACTTTATGTGAAGCAGGGCTACTTTTAGAAACACTATCCCCTAGTGTTAAAATAATCTCATTTGTTTTATAAAGCACTGATAGTCATTATTATGCTGTTCTTAATAATTTAAAATGACAAAAAGATCAAAGTCTTAATATATGGTCTATTGATAATTAGTACTCCCATAGCAGTTGTGCCATGAACTCTCATTGGATTTACAGTTTATTAGTAAAATAGCAACCATTACCTATGTGTAACTAGTAGCAGTACTTAGATTAAAATAAAACTTAACAGACGTCATCAAAGGTTTATAACCTATAAGTCCAAGATATCTATGCACAAATTCTTGAGAGTTACCAGGATCTTTCAGAGACAAAAATATATGAATACTTATTAAGACAGTGTTCTGCTTTTCAGTTAATGAATCAATATTCTCAGTAATAACAGTAAGGAGACAACTTTTCATTATATACTTCAGCACAGACAATCCAAAATCACAGATAATAAAAAATAATTTTAGGGCCAGGGATTTAGCTCAGTGGTTCTGGTTTCTGCCTTGCAAGCACAAGGTCCTGAGTTCGATTCCTGATACCACATACCACAATGCCAGGCACAGTGACACATGCCTGTACTCCCAGCACTCTGGAGCAGAGGCAGAAGGACTGTTGTGCATTTGAGGCTAGCCTGGGCTATACAGTGAACTCAGGGCCAGCCTGAATTATAAGGCAAGACTCTGTCTCAAAAAAAATTTTTTTAAATTTGGTTTTGGAATATTATGGTAAATTAAATAATGACAAATATTTACCATATATTACCGTATATATCGCATGCATGTGTGTATGTATTATCATAATGGTAAATTATGGTAAATATTAAATAAAATAACTTCCTATTACTCTGTAAACTTACAACTTTAACAAAATAATACAGTGAAAAACTCAAGCTTTCTCAGTAGATGAAATTATTCCTTCATCTTTTTCTTTAACCAGTAAATGAAATAGTATTTTGTATGAGTCTGAAATTTCTGTCTTATTTGTATTCAATGCCATCTTCAAATTGGAAGAAACAGGTATTTTATTTATTTCAATTTCACTGAGGTATGAGATGCATAGAAGAATTAAACTGAACAAAGTACAAATCTGTGGCAAACACAACATGTATTACAGTATTGAAACTTCTGGCTTATTAACTGTCACTTTTCACTGCATTAAATATCTTAAGGTGTACAAATGTATGTTTTTTAAACTATGTCCGAACCTCAATAAAATTTTAAATGATGCATCAATGATACTAATGTAAGTTGAAAACAAAAATATAGGTGGCCTTAACTGTAAAATCTGAGATTTTATCACAAAATATGTATTCTAATCTTACCAAAAATTATGTGATTTTGAACTTTATGAGACTCATCTGAATAAAAGGACCAACACCTAACCTATGTATTTCATAATAGCTAAAAGGTAAATGAGGTAATATACATTTAAATCCTTTATAAATAACCAAAAAAATAAAATTTCCTGTTATTACACCATATATATGTAGAAAATATAGCCACATATAAAATCTTTTCAAAATGCAACTGAACAACTTACATTAAAAATATATCCTTTCTTCAAATCAAATATAGCCTAACATTTCTCTTTAGCTTATACCCTTAAAACTATACATACAAAAATTTAAAATTCCTTTATTTTCTCAAGTGAAAATTGTCAAGTAAGAGTTAATATCTGTGTATCTTCTTCAATTCTCTAAAATCTGGTTCATCTACACTAGCTGCAGACTGCTTTAATAAGTTAATGACTGATTTCTTCTCTTTTTTTTTTTTTTTTTTTTTTTTTTTTTTTTTTTTTTTTTTTTTTTTTTTTTTTTTTTTTTTTTTTTTTTTTTTTTTTTTTTTTTTTTTTTTTTTTTTTTTTTTTTTTTTTTTTTTTTTTTTTTTTTTTTTTTACCAGTACTGGGGATCAAGCTCAGGACCTTGGGCTTGTGAGGCAGGCACAGCACCACTGAGCTAATTTCCCAGGCCTTCTTCTCAATACTTGCATTATTTTATTTCTTTGAGTATTTCCCACACCTATTCTGGATTCTTCAAAATGCAATGCCTTTTGTTTTTTATTTCTACAATTTTTTAACCTCTTTGGCTTCTCGCTCTTCCAATGCAGGTGTTTTTATGAGGCTGTATCCTTGGGTCTCTTTCTGACCCAAGCATCTTTGTCTACATGACTCAACATGCTCCAACAGACTTAGGCATCATCTCTACTTATCTGATTTCCAAATCTATGTCTTTTCCCCAATATCTCTACTAAATTTTAGCTCTATTATTTCTGTTGACCAAAAATTTCCATGCATATGCATTTTATTCTGTGATTAAGGTAAAACTCATTATCCCTGTCCTGTATCTGAACACCCTCCTCCCTTTGTTAGTATTCTTAGTAGTTATCTAAGTAGAAATTTTGAATCATCAGTGACTTCCTTAGTCTTCTTCACCTTTCAATTCTATTACCTATTCATTCCATGTCTCTGATATGTCTCTTTAATCTATTTACTCTTTGTTTTTATTCTACTGCTTTATTAGGACCTCATCATTTCTTTTTTGAGATATTCCTACTAGTTTTTTTAAATTTCTCTGCTTCAGTTTCTCACTATATAAATCCATCAGATTATACAGAACAGCAAGGAAACAGACATGCTCCTCTGTTTTTGATGCCTAGGAAAATAAACTCCAAATTTTGACATGGCATTGTGACTCCTACCAATCTATTTCTAACTTGTCTGTCCAGTCCTCATTCTGCCCACACTGTTCTGTCTCTAGAACATGGTATACATTTCCAGTTTCACTGGTTGTTCTTCACTTCTTAAAAACCTACACAGATTTTAGGCTCACGTGTCATCTTCACTGTAATACCTTCTCTACCCTGCCTTTGGGTAAAAGTAATCATTCCTGCTTCAGTACTCTTCTACTGCTATTAAAGTTAAATTTTAGTTGTAAGGTTTATCTCCTGTGGTGCACTGGACTCAAAAGGAAAAAATCTTACTCATTTTGGTTAACTTATGCTTAACATAATACTTGACGAATAGAAAATATCCAATAAATATTCAACAAACCTAGTCCTCATTTATGTAAATAGGAGAACAACATTTTAGAACCAGCTTCATCTATAAAATGTCATACTAATTTCCAGTTATCATTAGAATTAAGTAAAAATCACTTGGCTTTGGTAGTAATAATGAAAATATATGCTAAAGATAAACTGTACATTATAGTTCTTTGTTTTACACAAATCAGTTAATTTTTCTCTTGCCAGTAGTTTGGAAGGAAGAATAAAAGTCATGTAAAAATCCAGTAAAGTATCTGTAAAACACAGAGAAATAAAATATGAGGCCTTACTAGTAAAATTATAGTAACAAGGTGAGAATCGTAAGATCTAATAAATTTTTATTTAATTAAAGAGCTAAAGATTTATAAAAGCTACCAATCATAATTCAGTTAAAAATAACCTGAGAGAAAACTGTATACATAGTAAGTATACTAAAGTGATAGTACTAAATCACTATTATATACTTTTTAATAACTCTTAAGAAATCACCTGTAATATATACTATTTTATTCAATATGAAATTATGCTGAACCTTGCATTCTGACTGTAGAAGAGGCATTGGCACATCCTATGGGCCTTCACCTGATTTTTTTTGGCACAAAGATCTACCATTCATTTCTGCACTGTCAGTTCTACAATACGACAGCTGATTAGCTGAATAAACATTATTGACCCCTAAAGCATATTTACTGTACAGTTCTTTAAAGAAAAATTTGATCAACTCTACTTATAGGTAGAAGTTAGAAATATAGGCAAAACTAAGCCAGTTTGCCTATTCATGAATTACCCCATAATTTAAGTCTGTATGCAAAAAACTCTGCTCAAAAATTCAAAATATGAAATGTGTAAAGATATTACAATAGAAAATCTACAAATGTCAAATGTATAGTAGAAATAAAGGACACATTTTTATACTTGTAACATAAGCCTGCCTATGCTTGACCATCTAGAAAAATGAGTATTCTTTATATAGTACAATGTTACTAAAAAATGAACTTTTTGGTCTCTACTGTGTCACTAAAAATGTGGAAACCTAACTCTTCTTGTAAGAATAAAATTAAAATTAAATATTAACTTTAAAATGATAGGAAGGAATCCCTGAGAGAGGAATAAGGACTGAGGGAGAGAAATGGGAAGTGGGACAGAGACTGGAGAGAACAGAAGACAGGCTGTACCTCATTCTCTAATTGATATGAAGCCAATCTGTGTACCAAAGTTAAAGCCATCTCGGACAAAAGAGAAAAACTTTTCAGGATGGCAGGATGTACAGAGATTGAGATCGTGGTTCTGGTCCTGAATATTTCGTGGAAGAATTCCTCCTTGTTCTAGAAGAATCCTGAAAGATTTTTCAAAGGATAGCAAGAGTTCATTCTACCAATAACCAAAGCAATCTGAAAAACATTAAGATATTGTTGTAAAAGAAGTCTAGAAAGATCTACTTGGGATAATATAAATTGTTATTCCCTCACACAATGGATGAGTCAGGAAATAGTTTTATTACCATTTGCCACCTAAGTTCATATGAAACTGTACAATAGTCCATATTGCCCTGAAGACATGACCTGGGTACAAAATTCTATAATCAAAACCAAGTACTTGTTGGGCCAGGGATTTGACTCAGTGGTTCTGGCATCTGCCTCCCAAACTAAGGTCCCGAATTCAAACTCCAATACCACACACCACAATGCCAGGTGTGTGGTTCATACCTGTAATCCCAGCATTTGGGAGTTAGAGCCAGGAGGATTGCTGAGTTCAAGGCTTGCTTGGGGAACAAAGTGAGCTCAGGGCCAGCCTGAATTACAAAGTGAGACCCTGTCTCAAAAAAAAAAAAAAAAAAAAAAATCAAGTGCTTATTTAAAGAAAAAATTCTCAAGTTACTAGAGTATTTGTGAATAAGATTCACTTGTTTTAAAGTGCTTTTCAGCCACTGAATCCTTTTATCTCTTCTATACTTATAAACCAGACTTTTCTTTTTAATAGAAAATGTGCTTCTCTATTTTATTATAAAAAACATGACAAAAAATATTGCTAATGCTAGCACTTATATTTAAGAATCCACTTCAATCCTCTCTACTTCTGTAAATGAGACAGAATCTGGGGAAAATTTTGCTGACTAGCATAGAAATACAATTCAAATCAGATATCAATTTCCCTTTCTGCAAGTGATGATTTTTGTATATATTAAAATTTAACAGATTTAAAATGCTGAAAACCATATAAAACTTAAAAATGGCTACTTATACTACCTAATATCTTTGCTAAGAAATATGTTTTTCTAGGGAATAAAAAATATTTTGAAAATTTTCAGCTTTTTTTTGAGACAGGGTCTTGCTTTATAGTTCAGGCTGGTTCTGAGCTCACTATGTAGCCCAGGCAAGCCTCAAACTCAGCAATCCTCCTGCCTCTGCCTCCAGAGTGCTGGGATTACAGGCATGAGCCACCATGCCTGGAACTGTGGTATGTGGTACTGATTGCTGGTGGGTGTGAACCCAGCATTATTGTATGTGGTTACCAGGGATCCAACTCAGGACCTTGCACTTGGAGGCAGGTGCCGGAAGCACTAAGCTAAATCTCCGGCCCCTATCAGCTTTTCGATAGTTCATTATTTAAGATAATTTATCTAAAGAATGCCTGTGAGCTAAAATATATGCCACCTTTTCTATAAATAGTTTTCTTTAAAGGCCAAATGTTTGTTCCTTTATTTTTATATCATTGAGACACCAAAGGAGAAGTTTTCTGTATACCAAACTTAAATAAAAGATTTCACATTTAAGATGAGTTTTTGTATGTTAGTTATTTAAATATCTGCTACCTGAATCATTAGAGAACAAGTTGTTCTCTAAATTAATTTCTATTTCAGAATTAATAAGTAATAAACTTGTTGGGGTCAAAAATTTACTTCAGTGGTTCCTGCCTTGCAAGCAAATGGTCCCAAGTTTGATACTCACTACCACAAAAAAAAAAAAAAAAACTTAGTAATTAAACTTGTAGTTCCAGAATGAAATCAAACATACCTGGTGGCTTTACGGATGTCAACATAAGGATTTGGTGAGTCAAAAAGTCGTACGCATGTAGGATCAAGATTATGAAATGCATTTGCTGATTCTTTGGGAAGAGTAAAACAGCAAGGTCCTACTGAAGGTCCCAGTACAGCAATAATGTCTTCCAAACTACAGCCATATTCTGATATCATAGCCTTCACTGTAGCCATAGCAACACCTAACAAAGTACCTTTCCAGCCTAGATTATAGAGAAAAAAAGATGAAACATACAATTTCAAGTGAAATATAACTCTAAATTAAAAATGAACAGGTTTAGTTTGTATACTTTTCAAAATTCAGATATAGTAAATTAATCCCAAAATTAAACACACTATAATACTGATTTTAAAGTAAAATTGTACTACACAAGGTCCCTAATATAGGCATTTAAAGAGATTTTCCCTGAACTCCCTTTTTTTTTTTTTTTTTTTTGAGACAGGGTCTTGCTTTGTAGTTCAGGCTGGCCCTTAGCTCACTAGGTAGTCTGGAACTCAGCAATCCTCCTGCCTCTGTCTCCCGAGTGCTGGGATGACAGGCGTGAGCCACCATGCCCAGCACTGTGGTATGTGGTATTGATGGCTGGTGGGCATGAGTCACCATACCCAGTATTGTATGTGGTTACAGGGATCGAACTCAGGGTCTTGCACTTGCAAGGCAGGCACTGGAACCACTGAGCTAAATCTCCGGCCCCCTGAACTCCCTTTTTTAAATGTTCTATTATGTTTAGTTACCACTGGGAATATACCTTTTAAAACTTTCTCTTTCTCTTTTTCTATTTGTACTATGCAAAAACAAACCCATGAAATATACCATTTTAAGAATTTTACAGCATTAGGTTATTTACACTATTGTATAATCAATTTCTAGGACTTTATATTGCAAATCTGAAACTATATCCATTTGGTCCCTAGCCACCACAATTTTTTAATAATTTGATTATTTTAGACATGTTTTATAAACAGAACAATACATTATTTATCTTGTGACAGATTTATTTCATTTGGCATAATGTCCTCAAGGTTCATCCATGTTGCAGCATGTGCCAGAATTTCCTACCTTTTCAAGGCTGAATAGCAATTTCACTGTATATATACTGTGCAATTTACATTTTATCGATCTATTTGTCTTGGACATCTAGGTTGCTTCTACCTGTTGAATGTCGAAATAATGGTGCTATAAACATAAACATAAACATAAACATCTCTTCTTGATTCTACTTTCAGTTCTTTTGGGTATATATATCTCCAAAAGTAGAACAGCTGCATTACATAGTAATTATTTTAAATTTTTGAGGAATCACCATAATGTTTTCTACCATCAGAACTTTAATTGTATTTTGTTTCTTCAAAAATTTTAAAGAGAAAAATGACTAGTTATCCCACAGTTCTATGTAGTGGTTGGACCATTTTACATTCTCAACAATAGTGCAATAGGATTCAAATTTCTCAAAACTTACTACTTATTTTGTGAATTTTGTTTTGTTTTGTCTTAATTTTAGCCATCTTAATGAGTGTGAGATGAGAGTGTAGTATTAACTTGTATTTTTCTAATTATGAATGATATGATTACTTTTTCATATACCTGTTGGCCACTTACATATTATCTTTGGAAAAGTGTTATTTCTTTGCCCATTTTTATTTAGTTTTTTTATTTTTTTGAGACAGGGTCTCAAAAAAAAATTTTAAAGAGAAAATGACTAGTTATCCCACAGTTCTATGTAGTGGTTGGACCATTTTACATTCTCAACAATAGTGTAATAGGATTCAAATTTCTCAAAACTTACTACTTATTTTGTGAATTTTGTTTTGTTTTGTCTTAATTTTAGCCATTTTAATGTAGTTTGTAGTTCAGGCTGGCCCTGAGCTCACTATGTAGCCCAGGCAAGCCTGGAACTCAGCAATCCTCCTGTCTCTGCCTCCCAAGTGCTGGGATGACAGGCGTGAGCCACCACATCCGGCACTGTGATATGTGGTGCTGATTGCTGGTTGATTGTTGGTGGGGGTGAGTCACCACACCCAGCATTGTATGTGGTTACTGGGATCGAACTCAGGACCTTGCGCTTGCTGAGCTAAATCTCCGGCCCTCTTTGCCCATTTTTAAATCCAGTTTTCTTTCCTGTTGAGTTGTAGGAGTCCCTTATTCTAGATATTAACCTTTAATCAAATATATGCTCTGCAAATATCTCCTGTTGGCTGCCTTTCCACTATAAATTACATTCTTTCATGTACAATCATTTTAACACTGATGATGTCCTCAATTTATCTATTTTTACATTTGTTTCTTTGACTAAGAAATCACTATCTAATCCAGAGTCATAAAAATTTACACTAATAATTTTCCCTAAGTTTTATAATTTTATAGTTTTCAGTTCTTACATTTAAATCCTTTATCTATTTTACTTAATTTTTAAATATGATGTAAGATAAAGAATTCAACATAATTCTTTTGTAAGTGGATATCCAGTTTTCCCAGTACTATCTGTTAAAGAGACTAACTGTCCTTTTTCAAAATGTCAAAAGACATTTGACAACACTCAAGAGTTTCTATATGGACTCTATTCTATTCCACTGATTTACATATGTGTCTTTATACCAATACCGTAGTATATTGACTGACAAGTTTTATAATAAGTTTTAAAACAGAAAATGTAAGACATCTGACTTTTCTCTGGTTTTCAAGACTCTTATGACTATTTGGAACTTAAGATTCCTTGCTTTCATATAATGGCACTTAGCCAAAACCCAGATCAGTTAGGAATCTTACCATCTACCAGCTTTTTTGGGAATTCAACTCATTCATATAATTTAGCTTAGATAATCTTTTCATTCACTTCTATAATGAGTATGTTCCACCTCTATTATTATATTTATCACAAATATATAACTGTCATCCCCATCAGAAAAAAAATTTAACTTTTCCTATATATGAGTATAACCCTTACTGCTAAATTATACTTACCGGAGTGAGCAACCCCACATGCTTTTTTGACAGGATCTGCAAGAACTATAGGTATACAGTCAGCACCAAGAGCTGCTATTGTGACGCCTCTCTGATTTGTAATTATTCCATCATAAAATTCAGGCTCCTGTTTTCCCATAATCCAGATCTCACTGGCATGATCAGTCTAATACCAAAATATGCAACAAAAATGCTCTGAAAATTAATTTCTCATTACTTTACAGAAAGTATTCATTTCAGTACAAAATTATATAATTAGTGTAAGATTGCCAAAATCCAATTAATATACCACTTTTATAGTAAAATACCAAATGCAGTATCTTACATATGTCACTCAAAGAAAAGCAGGCTTAAAGTTTCTATATAATCTATCATAAATAATAGAGGAGGTCCCATTAAAGATGGGTAACTCTCTACTTGTAGCATTTTCCACAAAATGTAAACTGACTTTAAAAAACTTAAATTATCAAATTAATAACAATTTTACTCTCCAGATTTAAGTACAAGGTATAATCAGAAACTAGGGTGAATGTTTAAATTTTTTAAATACAGTAATAGTACCCATTGCTATTAATCTTCCTCAGAATATCCCCCTTAGTTTAACATCCCATCATTCTTGGCACTTTCTGAAAAATCCTTTTTCATGCATGTCTTTAGTTGTGCTGTCACATGTGCCTTATTGTCCTGAATCAACTAAAAACACTTACCTTTTGTGGTTATTCTGACTTTCGGGAAAAGTCAGAAGTCACACAGTGCCAGATCCAATGAATAAGATGAATGAAGACACACCAGGTTTTTACAAGTCTGCCTTTCCACTAGAGAGGACCTGGCAGTGGATTCACTAAATTTTTTATCATGCCTCATAAACACACTCAGGAAAAGGCAAGGGGCAGTATTTTGAATAGGATTAATGATTCCTTTAGTAAATCTAAATTTAAACATTCAATGTATATTTCAATCATGTCCCATAAAGTTGGAATTCTGTAAGGAACAAAACATTATCCCTTCCTCTAGGTCTCCCTAGTGCTAACTTAGAAAAGTATGGTCTTTCTCATCCACACACTTCAGGAACCTAGTGGCAGTATACTAACAGAGAATTAACCATAGTTTTAGAATTGAGGAGCTCCAGGTGAAATATGTATCATGGAACTGATATTTACGTTATAATGTACAAATGTAAAAAAAAACCCTACAGCATTATCCTAACATGTTAAACGAAACACAAGAAGAGTACCCCCTAAGACAAAAATATACTTTAGATCTTCCAAAATATGAAATACAATTTTACCTTTACTCGGTAAAATTTCTCCGCATTAAATCCTGCAGTATTCGCCAACCTACGCAAATTCTCTTGAACAACTGTCTTAGGATCTCTCCTTTTGGAACTACTGAAGAGATTAAATGAGCTAAGTGTTGGTATATAAGATATCCCACCTGTTCTTGTAGTAAATCCATGTATGAAAATGTCTGTTGAAGAGAGGTAGTAAAGATTAGAATATTCTACAAATGACTAGAAAGTATTACAAGAGCCAGTTTCTCCAAATAGACCTTCTCTGATCATTTCAGCCTGTGCTTATTTATTCAGCTTCTAATTCTGACAGCTCTTTACTCCATATGTTATTACATACTGCTGTTTTACTTGTTCTATGAGATTATTGCTGACAAGAGGTTGTATTCTTTTTGTTATACCCAGTGGAATATAGCATACAATAAATACTGTTTAACCAATAAAGAAGACTTTTAAATGATTTCACTCTTCTGTGAAAGTGTCAAAGAGCTGAAGTTTCAGAATTTCTTTTTTCTCTGTTTCTTTTTCTCACTACTAGGGATCAAACTCAGGACCTTGTGCTTGCAAGGTAGGCACGGCATCACTGAACTAAATCTTCATCTCCTTCAGAATTTCTAAATATATTCTCAAGGTAAGAAGCCTCACTTTCAAGGGGAATGGGGGGATTTGTCTGAAAGTTGAATTTGCGTGAAGCAAACTATTTAGGATGACTTTGAGAAGTCATCCCTTGACATCTCTGACTCACAAAGGCATCCATGACCACTACTAGATGATACAAATGATGATGATAAAAAAAAATAAGACGAGAGTTAAAAAAAGAAAAGATGGGGAAAATGGAGGTGATCAACCTCTGAACAAAGGCTGGACTTTCATGTACACAGTAAAAACAACAGAAAGTGTTGAATGTACCTGGGATCAAAGGAGATGTAATAATAGTTAATTTTCCATTTAGTGCTGGCAGACTTCTCAAATAAGTTTCTATTTCATCCTGGATTTTTTCTAGTTCAGGAGCTGTGATCATGTTTATTTCAGTGGACTGTTTCAAAAGGCCATCTTTCACCTGTAAATCTTCAAACTCAAAATTGTAAACCTCGGTGAAGAGTTGGTCAATAAAAGCCTTCAATAATGTTTTCCTGTGTACTGGTACAATCACCTTAATGCTGCTCAAATTTTTTTCATCAATTTTTTGCTTAATGGTATACAAAGAAGCAGCCATGCTTGGATTACTAACAATCTCGAATTCATGCAAGAATGCTGATAATTCATTGGTTGTTTCCGATTCACGCTTACAATGTTCACTATCCCATTCACAGCTGATGTTATCACAACATATTATGCAAAAGAACTTGGCCTTGCCAGCATGTTGGTATCGGAGAGTGTTCAGTGTCTTCAGTAATGTCTGATGACAGTTTTCTTGAGAGTTCAATTCTAAACCAAAGAGATCAACCAAAACTGCTTCTGCCATTATGCAATACAAGTTCTTTACAGAAGACTTCTATTCCAAATAATCTGTGAACAAAAACATAAGGAAGAATTCAAAATTATCAATCCTACAACAAATCTGTGATGGATTTTAATAAAAGGTAGTTGTATCGATCTAAAAAAGTAATAAGGGCTGGGGATGTAGCCGCCTCCCTGGCAAGTACAAGGTCTTGAGTTCATTCCCAGTACTGAAAAAAAAAAAAAGAGGAACCAAAACGGTAAGTCCAGAATCATTTCAGAAATGCTAGTCTGTCATCAGAGACATATGACAATTAAAGCCATCCTTTTTTGTTAAAGTGTACGTACATCTTTTGTTTTGTTTTATCGCAAATTTTACGCAGTAAATTTCTTGCCTTAAAGTCTATTTATTAATTATATCATGTCAATTCGTATGACATATTATTCTGAACATGATTATCATATTAGGTCACTTCCATTTACATGAAACAGAAAGGTTTCAAGTTCTCCTGGTTAATTAAGCTGAGCAGAATCTGAAGTCTTATTTTTATAGAGAGAAAAGCTGAGATGACTAATAAGACTGCTTCTCAGAATTTACACACCACTCAATACTTGATACTTGGCCAGGATGACAAAAGCAGCTTGGACGTTGGATCAGAGGGGTTTCATTCCTACCTACTTTTTCACTCAGTCTTGCAGACTTTGTCACTTTCAGCCGCAACCCTCCCAGGCCGGCCTGCGGGTGTCTGCTTTACGCCAACTCTCCTAACCTTCGCTTCCCGTGCACTGGGTCCCCCTGAAGTTTACTCATTTCGCGGTTTAACAGCGACAGGGTGACCATAGCCCTCCCCTGCTGAATGCAAACTTCCAAGCAAGCCTTCGGTTCAAGCCCCTCCGTGCTGGGCCTGGGGGCGCGGGTTCGATCAGCACTCTGCATACCTGCACCGCCCACGCACCGCCCGGGCGCTTCGAACCAGCGAGACGGCAGCACAGGTGGAGTTCCCTTCTCGCGCTTCACCCGGGGCTGCGCACCAGGTCTGGGGCGAGTTCTGTGAGGCTCTGCGTCGTCCAAGCGCCCGGACCGCGCTTCAACGAAACCCGGGGGCAGCAAGAGTGTCCCGCGGACGTCTCCCCTTCTCACAGCCAACCGAGTCCCTCGACCGGGAGCGGGCGCGGCCGAGAGGCGCCGGGGGCGGGGCTGGGGCGGGGCAGGGGCTGGGCTGGGGGGCGGGGGCGGGGTCAACAGGCTGAGGCGCAGGGGATTCCCGCGCTGAGCCAACACCGCGCGCCGCCGCCACCTCAGCAGTTCCGGATCGGGTGTGCCGACCCGCCAACGCCGCAACCGCGCGAAGAAGAGGACCGGCAGCCCAGACGGGGAGGGGGGTCTGTGGCTGAAGTCAGACGGGTTCGCGAGGAGGAGGCGGGCAGTCGCCGCAAGGGGGCGGTGGGGACGCTCACGTGGAGAGGGGCGGGCCGGGGGGAGGGAGGTGGAGCCCGGCGGCGGGAATGGCGGCAGGTCTGTGAGGGAGCGGGGCGGAAGGAGACGGAAGTTTGCGTGCCCGCCCTATCGGCCCAGGAAGATGAGTTGACCCAGCAGTGTGGTCAGAACGTTGGGTATTGTCAGGCGGACCTTGTTAGTCCTGTCACGGTAGCACTCGACAGCTGCTTCCGTCCGGGCTTCCCGTAATGAGCGTCTGGGGGGAGTGTTTAGTGTCTTCTCTCTGCTGATTCCTGTCTTTCGCTGAGACAACCGAAGATATACACAATCTCTTCAATTATAATGACAAAATAGATACTTAAAAAAAAAATACTGGTATTTGGACCCAAGACCTTGAGCAGTTACGTTTCCAGCCCTTTTACTTAAAGAAAAAAGATGTTCCCCCTTTTGGAAACAGCTTTTTGCTAGGGTGGCCAGGCTGGCCTGAAACTTGAGATCCTCCTGCTTCTGCCTCCTTGAGTGCTGAGATTTCTGGCACTATCCTCCACCTTGTCCAATGTCTATGTCTTTAAAAAAAAATAATGTTACCCGGGCATGGTAACACATGCCTGTAATCCCAGCACTTGGGAAGCAGAGGCAGTTAGATTGCTCTGAGTTCAAAGCTAGTTTGGGCTACATAGTGAGTTCAGGGCCAGCCTGAACTACAAAGCAAGACCCTGTCTAAAAGAAACGAAATAATAATAATGATGATAATATTCAGTTTTTAGGGCAGTGGAAGGCACTAATTCATAGAATCGTGTTAAAGGTACATTACGCACCCTTTAACTTGTCCAAGAGTGCAATGTCATTTAAATATTGTGCAGACGCTATATGAAGTATGTGAGTTATGGTAGAGGAGGAAGTATCCAGCCTTCCAAAACATAAAGAAAATGATGCTTCCAGTTGAACTGTCTGTGATGGAAGGAAAGGATCCACTCTATTGTTTTTCATGTAAGTGGGGAAGAATCTTTTCCTGAAAGAATCTAAGTCACTGAAAGTTCAAAAGGTGGGCCCCTGCTGCTTCTGGAATACAGACCAGGAGCATCAGCCTAGACTAGGAACCCATCCAGTATCCCTGACAATTGTTTTCCATCAAATTTGCATTTCACTGGTCATTAAGAACCCTGAGTAGTAGATTGTACACCTGATGAGTGGATATATTATCTGCTCTGAGCTTATTTTATGTCAGCTATTACTTTGTGCAAAGTAGAGGTTCGTTTGGTTTTTTGTTTGTTTGGGGAGGTACAGGGATCAAACCCAGGACCTTGAGCTTGCCAAGCAGACACGGTGCCACTGAGCCACATCTTTGGCCCAATAGAAATCCTTTAGTTACAAAGATTTAAAACATTGCCCTTGTATTTGTAGACAATAAGGAAAGCTGGATTCTTTCGTGCAATAGTTATGGGGGGAGAGTATTCTAAAGTAGTGAAGAGATTAGGGAAGTTTGTTACATTGTATTTACATATTTCCTTTTACCCTGTGGTGCAAGCTTCATGTCCTAATGTCTTCTCATCCCATTCTTACCATTCTCCAGTGGTTCTCATTCCTGACTGCCTATCAGAACTGCAAGTGAAACTATCTTTAAAAAATGTTGCCAGGCGTGGTGGCTCACACCTGTAATCCCAGTACTCGGGAGGCAGAGACAGGAGGATTGCTGAGTTCGAGCCTTGCCTGGGCTACATAGTGAGCTCACAGCCAGCCTGAACTACAAAGCAAGACCCTGTTTCAAAAAAAAAAAAAAATGTTGAGATCTTCAGTCCAGATGTACATTGAATCAGAATTTCTGAATAGCATGCTGGGGCTTTGCTTTTATGTTCTAACCTCTACAGATGACTTAGATACATAATTAGATTTTTAACAATAGCTTCCTATTTCCAAACTCTTCAAATAGTTTTTTAGATAGGTGACATAATTTCATCTTATACTTGCTAATCTGTGAGAAAGTCCAGGCCTTTTCTTGACCCACAGTCTTCTGACTGAAGTTCTGCATTTTTTCTCTTACAAAAACTGTAAAGTTAAACTTATCAGTTAAGATTGTCTTCCTAAGAAAAATAACTTAAAGGCACATATGAAGCTGAGTGGAAATTTACCCTTTACAATCTTTTATACTTATCTCATAGATCTTTATTAGGTCTTTCCAAAAGATCTTTAGACAGATTTTAAAGATAACCAACTTTATGCATTTTTGTTGGTTTGCATATAAGTAAATTATAACAGCACAGTATCAAGTACAACTGGTATAAACAGGTTTAGAAACATCTCATGAAAAAGTATATAGTTCAACAGGTAGAGCAGAAATAGGCAGACTCACTCAAGAATAGCTTCTTAACCATCAGCATTAGTCATGAGGTGAGAGTTTGTCATTTATGATCTACAACGGAAATAGTTACTTGGTTAAAGATCAAGAGTGTTTCTCCATTTTATCGTATTTCTCCATACAATATATCTTCCTCATAGAAACTTCAGTATTTATCTTGAGAATAGTGATAGAACTTTGCTGTTAACAACCACTGGGGAAATCTGACATTCTTATACCATCATATAAATCTTAAAACAAATGGAATTTTTTAAAAACCTGAACAGTTTTTTATAGACTATTTACACTAAGGTTTATGGATTATTACTGAAAAGGCCATGTAACAGATGTAAATCTCCCTATTACAAAGTTGTGTTAGTTTCCTGAGGCCGCCAAAATACCACAAATTGGATGGTTTGGCTACATCTAGTCTGGGACCAGTTCCTTGCCTTTATTTTTTTAATGTTATGATAAAATATAAAAGAGGAAGTTTTGTAGCATAGATAAACTATGTTATATATTTTCTACATAGCCCAAGACAGTTCCTCTTCACTTAAGAAAACAAAAAGGTAAAATATAAGGCATGCCATATTCTGGATGCAGCCAGCAAATCAACAAAGTTTAATTTTATGGAGACTACACTGTGAAATTAACAGGACTTTACACCCTTCGAAGTTTTCCTAGCCTCACCATCTTTTGGTGCTTCCAGGCCTATCTTAGATAGGGGCTGCATAATGAGATTTCATTCTTCTATCTTCGCATGGCCTTTACTGTGTTGTGCCTGAGTCTCAAATCTCTTTCTAAATTTCTCTTATAAAATACCCATGTGAGCTAGGCATGGAGGCTCACGCCTGTCATCCCAGCCTTGTGAGGCAGAGGCAGGAGGATTGGTGAGTTGGAGGCTTGCCTGGGCTACATAGTGAGCTCAGGGCCAGCCTGAACTACAAAGCAAGACCCTGTCTTTAAAAAAAAAAAAATGTGAAAATTACTGAAGGGTAACCAAATGAGAACAAGAGAAGACTATGTGATTCAGAAATTGTGGAGGAGTCAGCCACGGTTGTGGAAGACGGGACAGTTTGGTGTTATGGCTCAACTGCTACCACTTCAACTATTTGAAGACTCAACAATCCGAGTGAAGCAGTGGAGAAAAGCCTTTATTGCCCGCCAGCTGGCTCAGAGGAGCTTGCCTGCTCTGAATCCTGAGCACTGATCACTGAACAGAAATGGAAGCATCCTTACACAGGGACCTAGGAGTAGTTGAACATGCTCACCAGAAGGAGAGGGGCAGAGTTACAGACATTCTTGATAGGTCATACTGTTCAGTTACAAAACATTTTGATACATTGGGCAGGGGCAGAGTGCAGCACATACTTACATTTTTGGAACAAAACATTTAATGGAAAAAAATGGGAGGGGAGCAAAGGCTTGTCATATGTATTATTCCCCATGACCCTCGCTTGCATTTTGCCAAAAAGCAGGGAGAGTAGGAGTACAATGTGATTGGAATGTTGACTTGGGAAGCTGCAAGGCAGGCCAACTAGCAGTGAGGCATCCTATATGACTGCTTAGGGGTATATATTTGGCTTTCCCTGCCTAGTCCCAATTTAGGAAGAATGTCAAGAAATGACATTTTGAGTCAATTTTTATAATTTGGGTTCCTGGGATATTACTTATAATAGTGGTCTAGCTTCTTACAAGTCTGATTTATAGATAACAAACTGGCTTCCTGGGCTGGTTACTGTAGAAAATGGTTTGGTTTTCCAGGTTGAGCACTGTGGGTTGTGGTCAAATCATGTATATATATATATATATTTTTTTTTTTTTTTTTGGAGACAGGGTCTTGCTTTGTAGTTCAGGCTGGCCCTGAGCTCACTATGGTGCCCAGGCAAGCTGCCGCGAACTCAGCAATCTTCCTGTCTCTGCCTCCCGAGTACCGGGATTACAGGCGTGAGCCACCATGCCCGGCATTGTGGTATGCGGTGTTGATTGTTGGTGGGTGTATCTCCACACCCAGCATTATATGTGGTTACCGGGGATCGAACTCAGGTCCTTGTGCTTGTGAGGCAGGCGCCGGAACCACTGAGCTAACCCTCCGGCCCTCATGTATATTTTTATATGTGATTTGGCCATTGTTTGTAGAAGCAGTCTCAAGTGTCATTGATTTAGGGTCCAACCTAAATCCAGGATCTCAATATATTTTACTTAATTATAAGGATAATACACTGTTTTAGTTACTTTCTTATTGCTGAGATAAAACATCCAACACACAAAGGAGGAAAGGTTTGCTTTATTCAGCTCATAGTCTGTAGAGGTGTTAGCCCATTGTCAGCTGATTCCAAAGCAGAGGGACCTCACAGAGGAGTAACAGTCCATGATATGGCAAGCAAATGGCAGCAAGTCCCAGCAGCATCTTTTATCTCTTATAATCCATCCAGGGTATAAACCTATTTGATTGGTGCCACTCACACCCAGAGTTGAACTGCCATTATCTACACCCAGGTATATGCTAAACCAGTTTAGTTATCACTCACCATTAATCGTAGCATCACGTACCTATAACCAAGCCACCTCCCTGAAGCCCCAATAATGAGTGCATGAAGGTTTGAGGGGTCATCTTGGTACCAGTCATAACATATGTTTTACTAAATAAAGTGGGAATTATGTTGAGTGCACATTTAAAGAAGTAATGTCCATGAGTAGGTGAGAATGGAGTACAGGTAAGAGCAAGGACACTTTACTCATCAAGTATAGATGAGGTACAGGTGCTGAAAAACTGGTAGCTGGGGGAGGTTAGCACTCTGATTTTTTTCTACTCTGTCAGTTAAAGGTAGAATATCTGAAAGAGGAAGAGAGCAATAGAGCTGTGCAGGAGCTTTGAAGACAAGAAGAATGAAATCATCTACAAAATTTGATGAATCCTAAAAGCCAGTAATCAAGAACCCACCTGCCGTAAATTGTTTTGAATTTACAATGAGATCACAGCATAGTTGCGTTTTTAAAGAGCACACTCAGTTACATGCCTATAAGTAAATCAACAGGGTATATCTTTACCTGAGAAGTAGGTCAGGGAAAGACCTTAAGGGAAACAGGTGAATGCAAAGGAATCAAAGCCAGGAAGGAAATAAGACTGGATGGGGGACTTAAGTGATCATATAGACAGAAGAACCAATGGATTGGAAATCTTGATGTGATTAAACAGCTCTACTAAAATGCTGGATGAAATGTTAGAAAATTAAGTTAATTAAAGTTTGTCTTCAACAGGCTTAACAATAGACTGGCAGCTTTTCTTTACTATGGCAAAGTATCTGAGAAAATCAACTTAAAGAAGGAAGATCTATTTTGGCTGTTTCAAAAGTTTCAGCCCATGGTCCACTGCCTCCATTGCTATGGACCTATAGTAAAGCAGATTATGAGGTAGGACCCAGTGGCAGAGGAAAGTTCTTCATCTCATGGTAGCCAGTATGGAGAAAGACAGAGGTAGAGACAGATTGAGAAAAATGGTTTGGATCAAGGCACACCCTATGGACCTACTTCCTCATCTAGACCACCTCCTGATGTTTTTTTTTACCACCTTTTATTTTAATGAAGTATGACTTCATCAATAGATTAATCCACTGATGAGATTGAAACCCTTATGATCCAAAAACCTTCACCTCTGAACATTACTGCATTGACGACAAACCTTCAACACATGAAACTTTGGGGAACATTTGTATCAAAACTATATCCTGTGTCATCTGTGTGGATGTTGAAATTCCAATAATAATAATAAGTAGTTAGAAAAAGCATGTCAGATTATGTAATCTAGGGGTGTGGAGAGGCAATCTATATGTCAGTTGATAAAAGGGATAGGAAAAGCAATCTGATGGGATAATCATCATAAAAGTGAAAGATTTTCTAAAGAGGAGAAAATGCTATGTAGGAACAAGGCAAATATTTCACCTTCAGACCTGGGGATGAAAAGCAAGAAGGTGAAGGGAAAATTCACTTGAAGGGGTTGAAGATAGGATTTTGTTGAAGAAGGATCTTGAGTTTTGGAAACCACAATAGAAGAACATAAAAGTTGAAGAGTCAGTAATAGCATCAAATTAAGGGGCTTACCAAACTGAAAAAGAATAGGTCATCATAATGAGAGTGACCTGGGAGGCTTCTGAAGGCAGATTAACAGATAATGGGAGTAGTTTCCACAGTATCTTAAGCAGATTGTAGAAGTTACATTAATTTGGAGGAAAAAAATGGGGACTCATCAGGAAGGTAACATCTCTTGGGAACTTACTGGGAGCAGGAAGAATTTACTGGGTTCCTCTTTTCAGTCATGCAAACTATGGTGAAATTCTGTAGAAGTTGCACCATTTTCACTGTACTTTACTGAAGTAAGAAAAACTAAAAGTAATAGTGGGACTGAAAAGGAGGAAGTTGAAGGCTAGAGATGGAGGTCAATGGTAAGAGTGTGTGCTTAGCATGCTCAAGGTCCTGGATTCAATCCACAGCACCAAAAGGGGAGGGAGAGAGAAAGAGGGAGGGAGGGAGGAAGAGAGAGAGGAACTTGATTAAACTGGCTGGTGTTTTAACAATAAAGGAATATAAAATAGTTTTATTCTGGTATATATATATATATATTTCTCTTTAAAAATTATACTTGAGAAGTCTAGAATTAAAAGCATGAACCTTGAAACCAAAATACCTGAATTCAAACAACATCTCAATAGTTATCTGAATAAATTCATCTGTGTGCCTTGTACTTTTATGTAAAATTAAAATTATAGCATGTTTCTCACAGAGTCAAATGAGTTAAAATTTTACTTACCTGGCATAAAACAAACACTATATCTTTATTTTTTTAAAATGTAAACTACTTAGAACTGTCTACTGCAAAGTAAGTTAGAAGGATAAAAGCACTTAACTGTGTATTTAGTTAACTTGTTACCAGATTTTTGACTGGGGTGTCTGTGATGATCTACACTATGTCTGTGTTACGTTGTGGCTTCTCAGTTTGATTTTTTTTTTTTTTTTGAGATAGGGTCTCGCTTTGTAGTTCAGGCTGGCCCTGAGTTCACTATGTAGCCCAGACAAGCCTCGAACTCAGCAATCCTCCTGTCTCTGCCTCCCGAGTACTGGGATTACAGGAGTTAGCCACCACGCCCAGAACTGTGGTATGTGGTATTGATTGCTGGCGGGCGTGAGTCTCCACGCCCAGCATTATATGTGGTTACCGGGGATTGAACTCAGGACCTTGCACTTGCGAGGCAGGTGCTGGAACCACTGAGCTAACCCTCCGGCCCCTCAGTTTGATCTTTGAAAATATTTGCAAGGAGGCCCACAGAAGGAGAATCCGAGTCCAAAGTTTTGTTTTTAGAAAACATAATTTGTATATGAGTATGTTTAGCCAGTCTTTAGGGAAGATAATCATTTTGTAGACTTTTTCTGTGAAGGCTTCCTTACATATGCCTTACTGTTACAGTAATATTTCACTTTTTTCTTGGCTTATAAAGTTTGTAATCACTTTAGTACAATTTGAAGATTCAGAAGGTCTACAGAAGTCAACTAACATTTTGTTAAAAAAAATTTGTCATTGTGTAGAAAAATCTTTATGTTACAAACATTAAATAGGAGATGACAATTTCCAATTTCAAAAGTAGTTATTAACATGGAATTCCTCACTCATTAATACTTATTAATTATGAAAACATGTACTGTTTCATCTGTGTAGGTAAATTCAGATACCCTTTTCCTAACTCTGCCAAGTCAGCACTTTTGTGTCAGAACAGCATTTTCCTCATATTTCAATGGAGAAAATTACCCCATCATCTTATTACTTTTAAGTAAGTTACTTTTAAATTAAAAAATAGACTGAAATGTGACTTTAAACCTGCTTAAGGCTTACTCTAGTAAAAATATCACTAAACAAGAGTGGTATATTCTCTACATTCTGTATTAATGGGGGAAATTGCTAAGTATTCTTAAAATTTTCTCACAGATTCTGATTATTGTTGTAAAGCCTACTTCATCAGAGTACTAGAGTGTCAGGCAATGGCCTGACCGCCAATTAGTTATTGGGAGATACCTGATCACCTAACTGAGGACGCAGCAGGGGAATGAAAAATAATATCCAAAATAGAAAGAATAAAGAATGATCATTTATTACTTGAGGGGCTAGGAATTGATTTGCACTCTCTCCCGGGTAGGACTACAATCTCTGAATTATTGTTCATAGTCATACAACAGGGGGCAGATGTAAGGAATAGCAGAACTAATGTAATAAGCCAGGCTTGTAGAAGGGGAGTAACTATACTTAGGAAGGACAGGTCATATGACAAGTCACCTGTGCTATCTTTCAGGTCATTAGCTAACAAGCCACCTGTGTTGTCTTTAGCTAATGTTTGATCTTGTGGAATGGCTGCACAAAGTCATAACTCCTCAGCTGCAGTGTTTACTTGCTATAGAGATGTCACAATCTCATCAGTCATTGAGATCTCCATTATGACTGTTGGCATAGAGAAGTCTGTTTACATACACCAGCTGGAGGCTCATTTAGCAAGTTACATGTAGGCCTTAAGAGGACTCATAATTTTAATCTTTTGTTTTTGAGGACTCATAATTTTAATCCAATTCCGAAGCTAAATCAATGCTCTGTGCAGTTTCAAATCAGTCTCTTTCAACAGAGGAGCCTACTACTGATCCATAATAATTACTCTGTATATGTCAGGTACAGTGCTAAACATGATATATATCTTATTTTAATTATTACATAGCCCCATGAGAATTTACAAATAAGGGCACTGAGGATCAGAGAAGATATTAAAGTTTGTAACGTTGACAATTGGGGAAACGATGCAAATGCAATATTGTTCTGTTTTACTTTCCTTCAATCATCATGTTTTAATTATTTGTACTAATGATTAAATGTTATTACCATCCCTGTGGTATATGTAGTGATCACAAATATACAATGGAAAAAACCAGAAAAGTGAAAAGATTATCAATATAGATTATCTTGTAGGAGTAAAGAAGGTGAACCAAAAAGGAAAAAAAGAGGAGAATACAGACAGAAAATGTCAGGCAACAAAGAAAGGAAGAGTGATGAAGAAGTTCTAAATGAAGGTAATAAAACAATCCTAGATAATTTTAAAAGTACCAAAAATAGAAGTATGAAATGATAATTATAAAATTAATAGCAAAGTAGAATAGAAGGAAGTCGTTACATTTCACCAGGAAAAAAACAGTGATTGCAAAAGACACAACAGCATGAAAATACAGGCTTATAATGAGAATATGTCAACTATAATTTCTATTAAGTCATTATAGTTGTGTTATCATTACAGAATAAGTACAAGTAGTCTGAACAAAAAATTAGGACAATAAAAGTATTCTCTTCTATAAAGGAAACTATAACATTGCAGTAGGCAACTGAATTGTCTAGCATTCTTTCCTTTGATTTTCATTTTATTTAGAATCAGAATGGTAAGACTATCAGTTTTAAATTCCATTTGTTTATAAAAAGAAAAGCACCAAGTTTATCATGACTTTGAGTAAAGAATTATAATTTTAAAATACCTGCATTTTCTATTTTATTTTATCTAGCCAAATGTAAGGAAGACACATCTTTATTAACTGATGCTATAGAGCAAGTTGCAAAGCAACAACAATCACAAACATCAGAAATAGAAAAAAACAAAAAAGCTCTGTTGCATTTACAGGTAACTTGTAATATTATTTAATATATTAAATAATATTTTAATATTATATTTTAAATGTCTTTACATCAAAATTAATAACAGGGAAGTTATTAAGAATACTTAATATTGAGAAAATTAGGCTGGGGATTTAGCTTAGTGGTTCCGTCACCTGCCTAGCAAGCTCAAGGTCCCTGGTTCATCCCCGGTAACCAATACAATACCAGGCATGGTGACTCACGCCCACCAGCAGTCAGTGCCACACACCACAGTTCTGGGTGTGGTGGCTCATGCTTGTCATCCCAACATTTGGGAGGCAGAGGAAGGAGGATTACTGAGTTTGAGGGTTGCCTGGCCTACATAGTTCATACCTGAACTCTAAAGCAAGACCCTGTCTCAAAAAAAAAAAAAAAGATTTCAAAGTTGAGTTTTAAAGAATAGCTAGAGTATACCTGAATGTGACTGGGTATTTGGAACACACTTAAGGGTTAGGTGATGAGGAACTTGCTATACCAGTTAAATAGAATGAGAAACTCCACTGAGGCCTGAAATAGCATTGCCATACTCATAGAACCATAAGTAATTTGCTGGTGGTGTAGCATATAGTATGTTTTTCAGAAGTGTTAGGACTAAGATCAGGAACAAAAGCAAGGATGTCTGATAAAAGTGGTACTGACAGAAAAAGAAATAAAACGTATCCAAATGAGAAAGGAAAAAATAAAACTTTTTATTCACACATAGAATGATTAGAAAACACCAAATAATTTATGAAAAAATGTTATGAATGTTAAGTACCTTTAAAGTTACAGGATAGGGCCAGAGATTTAGCTCAGTGGTTCTGGTGCCTGCCTAGCAAGCATAAAGTCCTGAGTTGAATCCCGGGTAACTACATACAACAATACTGGGTGTGGTGACTCACACCCACCAGCAATCAGTACCACATCCCACAGTGCCTGGCATAGTGGCTCATACCTGTAATCCCAGCACTCAAGAGGCAGAGGCAGGAGGATTAATGTGAGTTCAAGGCTTGCTTGGGCTACATAGTTACCTCAGGGCCAGCCTAAACTTTTCCTTTGAGAAAGGCAAGACCCTTTCTCAAAGGAAAAAAAGAAAAAGTTGCAGGATATAAGATTAATATATAAAAATTATTTTTGTATATTGAGGGATAATTAAAAAATTTTTTTAAATGTCATTTGCTGTAGCACCAGAACTATGCAATACTTAGGGGATAAATTTGAAAATTCTATAACATCTTATATTGGTCATGCAAAATATTCATGAAGAAAATTAAAATTTGAATAAGTGGAGAAATATATCATTTTCATGAATTAGAAAACTCAGTAGTGTTAATATGTCATTTCTCCTAATTCTATCTATAGATGAAAAACAAGCCCAACAAAAATCCCTATGGGTGTGTGTGTGTGTGTGTGTGTGTGTGTGTGTGTGTGTGTGTGTTTTTAGTAATTGAAACTAATACTAGAGTTTGTATGGAAATATACAGAGACCTACACTAGCTAAAGAATTTGGAAGAAAATGAAGTTTGAAAGACTTACGCTTCCCGAGATGTTTTCTAACACTAGCAATGAATTTTCTGATTCTCTGAATACCAACTGAGTGACTAAGAGTTCAATACAGTTCTGACACAGTCTACCTGGAGTTAACATCAAACCTCAGAAGTTAAAGAACTCAGTCCCACAAGACTGCTCCAGTTCCTGTATCAATTACAGGTTACTCACACTTCTGTCCAGCTGACTATAAATTTCTATGACTCCTCACCAAAAGTATAATTATTTTCAAAATTAATGCATAGAGCAGAGGAAAGCACAATTTTTTTTATAAAGAGTATGACTCAAAAATAGCCAAATGTTTATGACACATAGGGCAAAGTATAGAGTATTCTGGGGGCACACATGATTCTGTGAGGCATGCCACTCTCCCAGCACCTTAACATGTTTACCAATCTGGAAGTTCCACAGACTAAGAGTTTTTATGGAAGTCCCATTAAGTACACATGCTTGATTATGAACTTCTAGTCCCTCTTCCCTCCAAGTTCTAGGCTTTCAGTCAAGGTTTAGTCTTTCTGACAACCATCCGCTATGGAGGAGCTCTCTAGGGACCCATCAACAGTCATCACATTAGAACAAAAGATGATCCCATCACTCATCATTTAGAAAATTCTTGGGGTTTTAGGAATTCTGTATCCAGATATAAGAAGAAAACCCAAATCTTTTTGTAATATATTACCTGATTTTAATATTTATTATAGAGTACAGGAATCAAGGTAATATCAAGCAATAGATAATATGATATGGCCTAAAGGTAGACCTCTAGATCATCCATTCCACAAAATTAAGTGTCCAGGAATAGCCACACTCTTATCAATTGATTTTTGATGAAATACTATGGCAATTAGTTGGTAAAAGAGGATCTTTTCCACGGATGGTAGAGGAACAATTGGAAACCTTCATGAAAAATAAAAGGGCAAGGAGAAAGAGAAAAACAATTACGAAAATATTCATCTCATGCCATAAAAATTAAATAGTTTAAATGTAAGATTTAGAACAGGACAAAAGCTTAATGAAAAAAAGCTTAATGATGCTGATTTTGTCAGTGATTTCTTTAATTGAACACACGATATTTTTAAGTGGATTTTATTTTTAAAAAACAACTAAAGTTGATCCAGGCATTAAGCTAAGAGGCATAGGGCCTGCCTGGCAAGCATGAGGTCCTAAGTTCAATCCCCAACACCAAAAAAAAAAAAAAAAAAAAAAAAGTCATCCTTGCTGGACCTCTGTGGGCATTTATCATAGGCTAAGAGAAAATATTGGAGATATATATACATATACGCATACACATTTAACCCATTAGAATGGCTAAATTTAAAAATTCTGGACATTCAAGTTTTGCTGTAGTTATAGAAATCTGGAACAAACAGAACCTGTTAGATGGAATGTAAAATAACACTATTAGTTGGAAAATAAGTTTGTATGTTGTTAAAAGTTAAGTCTATCCCTACCATATAACCCAGCTATTTAAATTTTAGGTATTTCCCCAAGAGATGGTGAATGGATAAAAAATATAATAGATTTATACCGTATAACACTATTCAGCAATAAAAAGAAATATACAACATGATCTCAAGACAAATATGCTAATTGAAAGAAGTGAGACTAAGAATAAATGTGATTTTATATCACTGTTTATATATACAGTTCAAGCCAACCTGAATCATTTTATAATCAGCCAATGTCCATAAATTTTACATAAATTTTATTATAATTGATATATAAATAAATTTAAATTTTAAATATCTTTAGAAGACATAGTACACTTATACACTTATCTAGAACAGAACAATAAAAATTACAAATTACAGAGTCAAGTAGTCCTAAATTTTTTTTTTTTAAACAGGCTCTTACTTTGTAGTTCAGGCTGACCCTGAGCTCACTATGTAGCCCAGGCAAGCCTCCAACTCAGCAGTCCTCCTGCCTCTGTCTCCTGAGTGCTAGGATTACAAGTGTGAGCCACCACACCCAGCATTGTGGTATGTGGTTCTGATTGTTGGTGGGAGTGAGTCACCACACCCAGTATTGTTGTATGTGGTCACCAGGGATCGAACTCAGGATCTTGTGCTTGCTAAACAGGTGCTGGAACCACTGAGCTAAGACTCTGGCCCAAACATTCCTAAATTTAATGCACACCTGTAATCCCAGCACTCTGGAGGCAGAGGTAGCAGGATTGCCACAGTTCAAGGGTGGTCTGGACTGCTTAGCTAGACCCTGTCTCAAAAAAATAAAAAATCAGAATTTAATACTAATTAGATGTATCGTCTTTGTCATTTAAGATCTCAGAACCTCAGTGTTATCCATTCAGTGAAAATAATGACAACTGTCTAGGGCATTAGCAACTCATTTGTACCATTCCTGTATTTGTTTTGCCCTTCACATGGATAAACTGGATGGAAAAATGCTTGTTTCACTTGGAACAATTAGATTATTTTTCAGAAATTATCAAGAGGAGATAATAAATATATATTTCCTTTTTAAGAGAACTTACAAGTTTCTTCATAAAAACAATTTTTAAAACAAGCAGACATTTGCGTAAGCCTAGCCAAGATCAGCAGAACCAACTAGCCAGTCCTCACTGTTCCTAGCAATGTGAATCACTTAGCCAACCCCAACTGCTCTAAGCATGTCAATAATAAAACACCTATGTATTGCTGTATGTCACTGAAATTCTGTGTTCCTGGCAATTGATAACTGATACCAGATTAGGAAGGGACGAAAAATTACACTGATTTTTGGATAGTATTATTTTTTAAAATTTGAATCTTTATTGGTGCATTATATATACACATCATGATCACACACAATATTGAGAATTTGTACCAGTATATGACAAATGTACTTCTCATTTTTTCCCATTTCCCTACCCACCCTACAATCCCTTGCTCCCTACATACATAATATGCTATACTTTTATACAACTGACAAAACAGTAAGTGTTGGACATGATTATTTTGAGAAGGACACTGTTAGTCAAATATAGAACTCAACAACCACTTATAGTCTATGAATCATCAGAAGATGAATAGTTCAAAATGTGAATATGGATGGGATTACCCAAGGAATATATGTAGAATGAGAAGAGGAAATCACATTGGCTGAGGAAGACCTGTATCTGAAAGAATCATTTTGATTAAGAAGTAATACTCAGAAATAGCTAAGAAGAATGAGAGACAAATGGTGATGTGAAAACTGAGTTTTGATAAGGAAGAACCAGTAAGCAATGCCAGTGCCCCACTGGGGCAAAATAGATATTTTTGTATCTATTTACAAATGATGAAAGTGAAGTTTGGATGGATAAGTTTGTTCCACATGATTATACAGTACAAACTAGGAAACAGGACTGAGGTACTGTAACTTAGACCTTTGAATGCTTAACTCAGGGTTTTTATCATTTTTATCATAGTTTCTTTTTAAAATTTTTATTCTCATATGATTTTTCTAAAATGTGTATTTCTGATGTCCATAAACACATTATTAAAATGATTGTTAAGCATCATTTTATACATAGAATGTTAAAATGGTGAAATTTTAATATTTAGAATTAGTCAATATTTAAAAGTAAGAAATCTATAACACTGAGACTATAAAATAATTGTTACCCTATTGCATATTTCCTTCTATTGTATGCATAGATGTTTCTATATTTGATAAATATTTACTTTATGTTGTTTTACTTGCCTTATGGATCAAAATGACTTTCTTATGCTGAATTCTATGAATTAATAATGATAATATTGAAATATATTACAGAATGAACTTCATGAACTTGAAAAACAAATAGCAGCAGTCTGTGCCGAAGCTAAAGAAGTAGAGAGGCAAATTTATCAGCAAGATACTGCCATTGAGAATTCCAAACTTCAGTGTGAAAGTCTGGAAATTCAAACCCAGTCCTTACATAAAGAAAACATAAAGCTTAAATTTGATATAGCAACAGCCCAAGAAGATTTTGGTGAACAGATGAAAAGATATAATGCATATTATGTAAAAATAAAGGCACATAAAGATATTTTGGGGGAAATAGAAAAAAAATGTTCATTTATGACTGAACTTTATCAAAAAAGAGAACTCATTACAAAACTAAAGACAATGAAAGAGGAACTTAGGCAAGATGTCCAAAATCCAGAAGGAAACAGAAAAACACAAATACAGGTTTGAATTATTACTTAACAAATTTTTCTGTATTCTTTTTTTTGTTAGTACAAATATTAAACAATAGATTCATCATTAAGTTAATAAATACCCATAACTGGGGGCTGGGAATTTAGCTCTGTGCTTTCAGTTTAAGTGCAAGGTCCCAAATTCCATCACAAGTTCCAAAAAGGGGGAGGGGCTAAAAATACCCATGACTGTTCTAGTACATTCTTAATTTTCAAAAACTGGGATAAGTACATGAAGTATTGTAAAAACTCTCCCCTAAATGCAGAGACATAAAGGAAGATTTTACAAATCCCCTGTGAGTTCATAAAAATATGTAGTCAGACAAAATCACAGTGAACAATTAATTTGTTGAAGAAAGTGTAGTTCACCCAAGTGTTGAGGTTTTAGTTCACATGCTAACTAATCCAGACCAATTCATATCAGTGTATTATGCATACTGTTATTATGCATACAATCTAAATTAATAATTATACCTTAAGAATCTTGGTATTCCTAGTATCACCCTTTGAAGACCATAAAAATACAAAGTTAAAATATTTATCAATTTTTGCTAGTGATTTACTATCTTCTGGACTGCTGCTAGACAATTGCCATCATAACTTTGTATCTTTCTTTTCCTTAGATTCAGTGCTTTCAAGTCTAATAGTTCTTCAAATAATAGCTCTTTAACTTACACACCTATAGAACTATTTTGATCTTATCAAATAAAATTTAGATATGACTACTTTTCTTAAACTATAGAAACATTCTTGGATTTATAATGATCATTCCTGTTTTGACTTGTATATTTTAAATTTTCTAAACACATAGGAAGATATTTCAAAGCTAAAGAATAAAATTGCAACTGTAAAAGAATCTATCAGTGAAACAACTGGTTTTCTTGAAGAAAAAAAAAAGACACATGAAAAATTAAGAAAAGAAATAGAGGTAAGCTTTAATTATCTATATTTCAGTATTTTGTAAAACTATTTTTAAGCTTGTGCTGTATTTATATTACCATAGTTTACTCTCAGTTCTTCAGACAACAAAAGGATTACAAAATTCAATAGGTAAATACAATAGATAAATTTGAGATAACCTCTTCATCCAAAGAAGATCAGATATGTGAATGTGTTCAAATAAATTAAGTAGTCCTCCTTTAAATGTGGCCTAGAATTTTCCCATGTCTCATTCCACCAACAACTTGGTGTCTGCTTAATGTCTAGAAAGCAAAAGCTATATAGTCAAGGAGGATGGTTAATTCTGGACATCAGACTCCTCAAAGAAGAATAAAAGATAATGGCAGTCATTGGTATTCTAAACCTCAAGTTAAAAAAAGAAATTGATACTGCAAAATTGAAAATGATCTAAATTCTTAGTGTTGTACCATTTATAGACTTGAGTAGTTATTCCTTAGATGAATGGAGAACAAATATGAAAAACAACATGCTATTAATGGCAAATAAAAGTAATTTCACCATTAATACATTAATTTGGAAAATAAGACATTAAAAAATACATATTTAACTTGGTATGACGAATGCAGCACAATAAATAGATCATTTGAGAAACTCAAACACCAAGGTCCTTAGCCAAACTTATATTACTAGGAATATGTCAGGGTTTATCTTTTAATCTTTGTACCTTTAGACATCAAGATATATTTGAAATGATTAGTAAAATGATACATAGGTGGTATAAAATAGAAAAATGATTAATGAAATGGAAAAAATTATCTGGAAATAGCTTGGCATAAATGATATAAACAAAATAGCTTCAACCGTAGAAAAATGAAGAAAATGTTGAAGTGAATTTGGTTTCCACTTCACAATACACATTCTTCAAAGAATATTAAAGAAAAAAAACATTAGTGTTAGGGCAACATTTATATTTTAAAAAATAACTTACTAAAGCGGGGCATGTGGCTCATGCCTATAATCCCAGCACTTGAGAGGCAGAGACAGGAGGATTTCTGAGTTCGAGGCTTGCCTGGGCTACATAGTTAGCTCAGGGCCAGCCTGAACTACAAAGCGAGACCCTGTCTCAAAAAAAAACTTATTAAAATTTTTTTTTTACATTTGAATGTCATTTATAGATTTTGGAAGTACACTATGCCAGTAGAGAAGGAAAGACTCAGCTCTAGAGCCTTTAATACATATAAATGACAAGAAAATTTCTAACCAGTAAAGCATTAGGTGGAAATGATGTGGAAAGGCTTATCTTTCATACATGATTATCTAAAAAGCAATGGAAAATATGACCTTATTAACAGTGAGGTTGATGGTTAATATCACAATAATGTCCCATAGTCATCAAATTAAGATGTAGAACACATGGATTTTAATGCACTATTGATATGAATGTAAATTGCATTTTAGAAATTTGAAATTAGTAATTTTCTTACGTTAACAAACATATTGTAATTGCTTGACTTGTGTAATTTTGATTAAGTTTGTTAAGTAAACAATGACACAGTCAGTCTGAATTTGGGAGTTCCAGGCAGGACCTGCTGGAGTAACTCCAGAGAAGAGTCCAAATCCAATTTATTAAGCTGAGTCTTTCATGCACAGAGTAGAGAGGTTTAGTGGGACATCTGAAAAGGAAGTAGAGTAAGGGGGGAAGGCTGAATGCATTTTTAATTCTTTTACTTCTAGTAAAAAAGTTGTCCTCAATTTTAAAAGTAGTCCTTACTTCCATCACAATACTATAGTCAAAAAAGGAGGAAACACAAAGTAAAAATTCTTCACCAAAAATTATAAAACTAAAGTCACAATACTGTTTTGGCAACATCATTTTTTTCAATTATTACACTAACTGCTTGATATGAGTTGATCATTGGTGTGAATAACTTTCTTCTCAAAACATGTAGTGTTTAAAAAGAGAATGACTTTAAATACCAGAAGATTATCATTATTTCCTTCTTTCTTTTTTTGTTTTTGTCTCTTCTGAATATACTTAGTCATGGCCCTGGTACATACAGTTTAAGGATCATCTTTCACCTGAACTATAGCATTCAAGTCTTAATCTTTAATGCTTTCAAACATTTTTTGCCTTACATATTTTAGTTTTTATTGTAACATTGCTTTTACATTTTTGGTTCAGAAATAATGAAAACAGTTCTTGAATTTCAGTGTTTTTCTGTCAAATAAATGTTTTCAGTATTTCTAGGCCATACCTAAATTAAAAAAGCATTTGCAAATAGCATAAAATATTTTCTTTTCCCCTTCTGTTGTCTGTCCTTATATATTTTGAAGAAAGGAGCTAAAGATAAAAAGAGAATAAAATATGCCATGAGTCGTTAACCAAAAAATGAGGGAAGCAAAAATGCAAAGCCAAAATAAGGTTTAAATACTAATCCACTATCAGTGATTTTCAAAATTTTAAAAAGTGGCAAATTTTAAAGGACACTGGAAAAAATAAAATAGTTTTAGTAAATGATAAGGCTGCAAGCAATATTTTGATAACACACATTGTGTAAAACATTAACAACGTAGTCTTGTATAAATTTTGTATAATCTTAACTTAAAATTTCAAAGGATTAAAAAAACTGATGCACTTTCAGAGTTATTAGAGGTCATGAACAAAGCATGTTTACAATATGAATTACAACTGCACATCTGACATCCAGCTACACAAATGATGAATGCATTCATATACTCTGTCAGCGATAGAAATGTTTACAGAGATGGAAGCCAGTCCTACGAGAAAAAGAGAAATGAGGAAAAGGTGAACTAAAAGAAAGATAATTATTCAAGTAGTTAGGTAGTTTACATGGAAACAATTTGTTCTGTTTTGTAGAATGTACCAGAACATTCAGTATTATCAAATATTTTTATTTGGTGAATTCCCAGTATTTTTCAAGCAATTTAAATACTCTTAATGTATCTAACAGAATTTCAGAAAATTAAAAAAAAATGTTTATAAGGTCTATAAGTGACAAAGCGGATATGAATCCAGATTTGTTGAACTCTGTTTCTCCCAAACTTATTGAAGAATTGGTTTCATTTTTTTTTTTTTTTGTCTTTCTTTTCCTTTCCTTTTTTTTTTTTTGCTTTTTTTTCTTTTCCAGTACCAGGCAGGGATCAAGCTTGAGCCCTTCTGCTTGCTTTCTTGCTTGAAAACTGGCCCTGGTTTCATTTCTAGGAATATGTTCTCTTTGATAACAATGTAAATATTAGAGAGAAAGTGATAAGTCCTTTGAAACTACTCCCTATCACATTCTTCAATCTAATTACTCGTTTTTTTCTTTTTAAATTGAATTCTTTATTGGTACAATTTATATACATCTCATGATCACACATAACATTCAAGAATTTGTACCAATATATGATACAAGTCAATTCTCGTTTTTACCCATATCCCCATCCACCCACACCTCCCCACCCCCTACATACATGCTCTTTTATTTTCTTTCACAATCATATTTATTCCTTCTCCTCATTATATCTCCACACCAAATTTCCTTTGGAAATTTCCCATTCTACAAAGACTGTCATACTTTCTAGAGCTCATTTGCATCTACAGGTGCTGATGCCAAAGAGAAGATCTGGTATTTGTCTATCTGTGATCTATTTATTTCACTCATTAGCGTGTCCTCCAGGTGTATCCATTTGCACATAAATGAATCAATTTTGTCATTCTTTTTTTTTTTTTTTTTTTTTTTTTTTTTTTTTTTTTTTTTTTTTTTTTTGCTTTTTGAGACAGGGTCTCGCTTTGTAGTTCAGGCTGGCCCTGAGCTCACTATGGAGCCCAGGCAAGCCGCGGCGAACTCAGCAATCCTCCTGTCTCTGCCTCCCGAGTGCTGGGATTACAGGCGTGAGCCACCACGCCCGGCATTGTGGTATGCGGTGTTGATTGTTGGTGGGCGTGTCTCCACGCCCAGCATTATATGTGGTTACCGGGGATCGAACTCAGGTCCTTCCGCTTGCGAGGCAGGCGCTGGAACCACTGAGCTAACCCTCCGGCCCAATTTTGTCATTCTTTTTGTCAGAATAATACTCCATTTTATTAAAAACACATACACACACGTTCTTTATCCAATCTCCAGTTGATGGGCATTTGGGTTGTTTCTAAGATTGAGCTATCACAAACTGAGCTGCTATGAACAAGAGTGTACATCTGTCTTTCCAATGTGATTTTTAAAACTCTTTTGGTTATATTCCTAGCAGGGGAATAGCAGGGTCAAATGGGACCCCTAGTCCTAGTTTTCTGAGAAATCTTCACACAGATCTCCACAATGGTTGCACAAGTCTGCAATCCCACCAACAGTGGAGAAGGGTTCCTTTCTCCCCACAGCCACGCCAGCATTTATT
>PVIC010006970.1:0-52461 GCA_004025085.1 Thryonomys swinderianus
ACTATGGTGCCCAGGCAAGCCGCCGCGAACTCAGCAATCCTCCTGTCTCTGCCTCCCGAGTGCTGGGATTACAGGCGTGAGCCACCACGCCCAGCATTATATGTGGTAACCGGGGATCGAACTCAGGTCCTTACGCTTGCGAGGCAGGCACCGGAACCACTGAGCTAACCCTCCGGCCCCCTGGGGTCAATTCTTAAATTTCTGATACCCGCTGTTATATCATGTTCATCTTTTTATTTCTGTTTTCTTGATCTCTTGCTATTTTTTATAATGAACAATTATTTCTTGTGTAGGCTATTGATATACTTTTGATAATACTCAATTGAAAAATGCTGCTTGGAAAACATCGTACAGAGGTTGAGTGGTTTACAGTTAAACTATCTGGGCCTGGGCTCAGCTTTGCCTTTTTGCCATCCATTGTGCACTTAATGCATATCTACTTTGCTGTAGCTCTAAAGATGCACAAGACACGGCAGTGAGTGCCTCTACTACACTGGCATTTGCTGGAATTCATATTTGATTCTTTATCAAAACCCAGTGAGTGCTTCAGTTAGGAGGATAGTCCAACAGTGGAGGGAGCTTCCAGAAGTTTCTCGTGGTTAGCATTTCTGGTTTTACTAAAACTTGGAAGATGCCATCCTGAGGCCTCCAGTAGATCCTGCAAAGAGGCAGAGTGGCAGCAATAAAGGGTCCTCTGCCAGGGTGAAAGAAAAATGTACCAGGTCAGTAAACAGGAGGTTTCTTTTACAGGAGAGACCCCAAATATAAATAAAGAGCAAAACAAACAGTAGGGACTGGGAGAGAGATCTTTGGAAAGAGAAAGGACAGGGAGATTAAAGGAGGGCAGAGAGGCAAGGGGGAAGGGATTAAAAAAGGAGTAAGGTGTGTTGTGCTCACTTACTCTCACTCCCCATGAGGAATAGGACATAGGCAGCAAGGATTTACTGAGAAAATTAAAAATCTGAGGGCATAGGCAGCACAGCCCCCAGCCCCTGTTTGCAGACTCACCTAGCTCATATCTGCACTGCTTACTGTCCCGGTGGCAGTGGCCTCTTCTGAACACAACCAGCTCTTGCCTTAACATAGCTCCCTCGGCTGTGTCTTAAGATTACGAAGCTTCTTCCTAAAGACCTCACCGGAGAGGCGGTCAGCAGCCAGGTGCACCTGAGGTCTGCTGCGTTTGCCAGTGGCTCCTGGTGGCCAGATTCCTGAGTGACACAGAAAGTGAGCAGGCCACTGATTATTTTAGGGTAAAAACAGGACTCGATCTTGTGTTTTTCTTTGAATTTTTTCTTCCGGTTATCCTTCGAACCATCTGCCAAAACACTTATTACTATATGCAGGCTTGTTTCAAGTAGTTTACAGATTCTAAGTCAACCTAAAGATGCGAATGGAGGAATCATGAAATTTATATTTGATTGGGGAAAGAAATGAAGATAATGGAATGGAAATTTAAAGGGAAATTTAAATTTAAATTTTAAACAAAATAATGGCCTTTTTTTTTGCTTTTTGGAGACAGGGTCTCGCTTTGTAGTTCAGGCTGGCCCTGAGCTCACTATGGTGCCCAGGCAAGCCGCCGCGAACTCAGCAATCCTCCTGTCCCTGCCTCCCGAGTGCTGGGATTACAGGCGTGAGCCGCCACGCCCAGCATTATATGTGGTAACTGGGGATCGAACTCAGGTCCTTGCGCTTGCGAGGCAGGCGCCGGAACCACTGAGCTAACCCTCCGGCCCACCATTTTTTGATTTTTAACAGTCTCAGCCATGGCTAATGTCAGTAAGGCCAGAAGTTCTTCCTTAAATGTGGGAAGGTTTCTAACAAAAACATAGAGACACATGTTTATTTACACTCTTTAATGACTGATCTTCTGTCATGTAGTTACCTGCATTGTCACCCCGAGTCTTGTGCTGAGGCCAGACAATTTGAGCGCCTGAAAAACATGAAACAATAACCAGAAAATAATAAGTAAAAAAAAAAAATTTAAAAAGAAAGCAACATTTGACAATTAGGAAGACTAAAACTAAAAACAATAAATAAAATGCTAGATCTAATAACTTCTATACAAATGTTTAGTTAATGCAGTCCATTGAAATTTCTTTTTAAAAGTAAAAAATTATTTTGAGGTTTTTGTGTTACCACATGCTTTAGCTTTTGTGGTTCTTTTCTCTAATTTCTTCTTTTGCTTATTTATTGTTTAAATGAACTCTCCAAAACTGTCATTTTTATTTTTATGTATAGTGTTTTGATATTATGACTACAGTAATGCATTTTTTGGTTATAGATATGTAATTTCTCATTTCTTTAGACTGAAATGGAAAACTTGAGTAATTTTAGGTTGTTCTGTTTTATTCTCTTATTTTAAATCTGATCTCTTCAGATTTCCATTCACACAGTAATGAAAACATACCCTTGATGCATAGCTATACACTTTCTGGAACAAATTTTGTATGAAGAGTAAAACATTTGAATTTAAAATTATATATATATATATATATATATATATATATATATATATGCCTTTATTATAGTTATTTAAGAAGAGAAAGCAAAAGACAATATCTTACTTGAGCAGGAAGTAGAGAATACATCTCACTTATTTTTGGAAGAAAAGTCGCAGTGGGCACAGTGCTGGACAGAATCCGGCCCTAAGCGAAGAGGAGGCAGCTTCAGTGACAGTAATGATAACCTCTGCTGAGTATCTATATCCATCGTGTTCTGTATCTTTTGTGTAGATTCACCCATTCAACCCTTTAAAATAATTTGAAGTCAGGTATTATTGATCCATTTTCACAAATAAAAGTTCTTAAACTCAGAGAAATATGTTGTTACATATCAGAGACTTAAATCCAAATTTGATTCCAAATTCCAGTACTATTAAGATAGAGATTTTCAAAGTAGCTTTTAATTCGTGAAGGGTGTTAGTCCTTTGTCTGAGGCATAGCAGGCAATTTTTCCCCCACTCTAGATGTTTCTTCAGTAATTTTTTGATTCTTGGATATACAAAGCCTTTTTAAATGTTTAAAAGAAAATGTAGTATGTATACACAATGGTGTACTACTCTACAATAAAGCAATTCTAAGCAACCAGGACATGGCAAGGGGGTATTACCATCCCCACCTTAAAACTGTACTATAAAGCTACTGTGGTAAAAAACTACATGATACTGGCAAAGTAACAGACCTGAAGACCAGTGGAATAGAAGATCCAGAAACAACTCCAGATACACTAAGCCACCTTATCTTTGACAAAGGAGCTGAACATCCTCAATGGACGAAAGACAGCATCTTTAACAAAAGGTGCTGGAAAAACTGGGCTTTAACCTGCCAAAAACTCAAGCTAGACCTATCTCTTTCACCATATACTAAACTAAAATCACAATGAATTCGAGACTTAAACATTAAAGCAGAAACAATAAACCTGCTACAAAACAGGTTAGGTAAAACTCTTGGAGACATTGGCTTAGGCAGAGACTTTATGAACAAAACCTCTATAACATGTGAATTAGCAGAAAGAATCAACAAATGGGTCTTCATCCTACTAAAAATATTCTGCACATGGGCTGGAGATTTAGCTCAGTGGTTCCAGCTTCTGCCTAGTAAGCACAAGGTCCCTGGTTCCATCCCCGGTAACTACAAACAACAATACTGAGAGTAATGACTCACACTCACTGGCAATCAGTAACACATACCACAAATACAGGGTGTGGTGCCTCAAGCCTGTAATCCCAGCACTCGGGAGGCACAGGCAGGAGGATTGCTGAGTTTCAGGCTTGCGTGGGCTACATAGTGAGCTCAGGGCCAGTCTGAACTACAAAGTGAGACCCTGTCTAAAAAAAGAAAGAAAAAAAGGTTCTGCACAGCAAAAGAAACCACTGACACCACTAAAAGACAACCAACAACATAGGAAAAAATCTTTACTAGCTGTCTGTCAGACAAAGGGCTACTATCTAGAATATATAAATAACTTAAACAAACCAGTTCCCCTAAGTTTAAAGACCCAATTCAAAAATGGGCATCTGAAATGAACAGACACTTCCCAGCAGAAGAAGTAAAAGCAGCCAAGAAGCATATGAACATCACTGGTCATTTGAGAGATGCGGATGAAAACAACACTGAGATTTCATCTCACTCCACAAACAATGGCTGCTAATGTCAAATCAACCAGCAATAAATGCTGGCGAGGCTGTGGGGAGAAAGGAACCCTTCTCCACTGTTGGTGGGATTGTAGACTTGTACAACCATTGTGGAGATCAGTGTGGAGATTCCTCAGAAAACTAGGATTAAAGGTCCCAGTTGACCCTGCTATTCCCCTGCTAGGAATATACCCAAAGGAATTAAAAGAATCATATTGTAAAGACATATGTACACCCATGTTCATAGCAACTCAGTTTGTGGTAGCCCAATCTTGGAAACAACCCAGAAGCCCATCAACTGGAGACTGGATAAAGATGTGGTTTTTAAAAAAATAAATGGAATATTACTCTGCCATAAATAATGACAACTTTCATTCATTTATGTGCAAATGAATACACCTTGAGGATGTACTAGTAAATGAAATAAATAGATCAGAGATATGTAAATACTTTATCTTTTCTCTGGTATGAGAACCTGTAGATGTAAATAAGTTATAGAATGTATGATAGATTTTGTAAATTAGGAAATATTCAAAGGGAATGTGGTGTGGGAACATAACAAGGGGAAATAGTAAATATGAATTGGAAAGAAATAGCATGTATATAAGGAATGGGGGGTTGTCGGTGTATGGGGATATGGGTAAAAATGAGAATTAACTTCTGTCACATACTGGTATAAATTCCCCAATGTTGAGTGTGATTGTGAACTGTATATAAAATGTACCAATAAAGAATTCAATTTTTTTAAAAAAGACAGATAAACTAGAAGTTTTGCATGTAACTGTATGCACCTTGAGACAATAATGCTAGGTGTAATAAATTAGACCTACAAATTTAAATATTGTATGATTGAAACCCGGAATAAAAATAGAAACCAAAATTATGGATAGAAAGAGGGAAGAAGAGAGATATTTTATTTTTGAGACAGGGTCTTGCTTTGTAGTTTGGGCTGGCTCTGAGCTCACTATGTAGCCTAGGCAAGCTTTGAACTCAGCAATCCTCCTGTCTCTGCCTCCTGAGTGCTGGGATTACAGGCATGAGCCACCATGCCCGGCAAGAGAGATATTTTTAAATGAGAAAGGGAATGAGATATGAAAGGGAAAAGAAAGAGGAGAAAGGGAAAATGAATTTTTAAAAAATTAGCCAGGGATGGTGACTCATGCCTATAATACCAGCATTTGGAAAGCAGAGGCAGGAGGACTGCTGAGTTTGACACTTGCCTGGGCTACATAGTGAGCTCAGGGCCAGCCTGAACTACAAAGCGAGACCCTGTCTCAAAAAAAGAAAAAAAGGAAACTTTTTCCATTGAGAAGGAGATCAAGAGTTCGAATCCTTCTCCATTGTTGGTGGGATTGTAGACTAGTGCAACCACTGTGGAGATCAGTGTGGAGATTCCTCAAAAAACTGGTATCAGAGGTCTCATTTGACCCTGTTATTCCCCTGCTAGGCATATACATGAAAGAATTAAAAGATCCATATCACAGGAACATATGTGCACCCATGTTTATAGAAGCTCGGTTTGTGATAGCTAAATCTTGGAAACAACTCAAACGCCTATCAATTGGAGACTGGATAAAGATGTTTTTTTTTTTCTAAATGGAGTATTACTCTGCCATAAAGCATAATACATTTGAGTCATTTATACTGAAATGGACATACCTTGAGGACATACTCATAAGTGAAATAAATAGGTCACAAATGTGAAAATACCATATTTTTTCTCTGGTATGAGAAACCGAGGATGTAAATGAGTTAAAAAATGTAGAACAAATATTGTGAAATAGAAAATGTTTGAAGGGAAAGGGAGTAGGGGTATGTAGAGAAGGGAAAGAAAAATTTGGTGATTAAAACAGGATACAAAGCTTAAGTATATAGGGGCAGGGAATGGTATGGTGGGCAGGGGAATGGGAAAAAGTAAGAATTAAGTCATGTTATATACTGGTACAAGTTCTCAATGTTGAGTGTGATCATGATGTGTATATATAATGTACCAATAAAGTCAATTAGAAAAAAGAATTGGAGGAAACAAGGAGGGATCAGAGGAAAAGAGGACAAAAAATAATTAGGGTGCATGGCGTGTACATGTACTAACTCTTACAGCAAATGTAATCATGTATTGTAAACAAGTGTTTTTTTTTTTTGAGACAGGGTCTCGCTTTGTAGTTCAGGCTGGCTCTGATCTCACTATGTAGCCCAGGCAAGCCTGGAACTCAGCAATCTGCCTGTCTCTGCCTCCCGAGTGCTGGGATTACAGGCATGAGCCACCACGCCCGGCAGTAAACAAGTATTAATAAAGCACATAAAAAGAAATGGGTGTAAAATAAAAATTATAAAAGAAGATATGGAGTCATCTTGTTAGAAATCAGAAAATTGTAATGACAAAATGAGATACATCTTCATATTTAAACAGAAACCAAACCAACAACATATATAACTATTTTAAATGAACATGATCACTCAAATACTTTGAGCATATGTGACACACGGTACTCAGAAATCTTGTCATCATATAGGACATTTGGTACATATTGGACATTGCATGTGACTGGAGATTCTTTTCTGGAAATCACATATAACAAAATGACAGCACACAAAAATGGGGTTTATAGGGTATTAGCTTGTATTATATAATTTTCAAAAATGCACATGGGCCCAGGCATGGTGGCTCATGCCTGTAAACCCAGCACTTGGGAGGCAGAGACAGGAGGATTGCTGAGTTCGAGGCTTGCCTGGCTACATTGTGAGCTCAGGGCCAGCCTGAATTACAAAGCGAGACCCTGCCTCAAAAAAAAAAAAAGGCACATGGGGCGATCATGAATATTTATTGTATTACATCTTAGTATTTCTTAATGCCTATAAGATTGAAAGTTAGATTAGATACCTCAAGATTGTACAATAGAGATATCATTAACAGCTGCTTTCTATGGAATTTTAGATTAAGTAATATGATAGAGATCTAAGGTATACAGCATTTTATAGGTACATATAAGACAATATCCCTGACTTCAGGGAAATTAAAAACTAATAAAACAGGTAATTATAATGCAGCATAATGAAATTATTATACAAATGTTAGAAACAAAATTGAATGAGAGGAGAGAGGGATCATTTATTGTTTAAAGGATTAAGAAGGCATTAATAGGGGAACGTTTGGTATTATTCTTGAAGAAATAGTAGTGTTTCAATAGTTGAGAGTGGAAAGAATGCTCTTCAAGGCAGAGGCAAACTAACAGCAATTACTCAGAGAAAGAAATCACCAAACTATCTGGAAGGAAAATGAGTGAAAAAATAAGTGAACTATCTAAATCCTATGGGAAGATTTAATGTGATGGTTAAAAGATATATATTAGGATAGAATGCTTGAGGGTTGGGAGTCATGTTACTAATTTTCAATTTTATTTTGTAATCAGTAAGATCGCCATAGTTTTTCTATCTGAGATTAACAAGAAAAAGGACAACTAGACTGTTTTTCTCTGCCATGATATAGGTGTGGAATGGAATAGAAAAGGGAAGAAGTGCAATTATTTTAATGTTGGCAAGTGATAGAAACATGACGTGTCATTTCAATAGGGCTGAACAAGACAATACATAAAGAAGTAAAGATATAGTGGTTGATATAGATTATGAAACTGATTTGAAAGAGAAAAATAGCAAAATCAAGAAAACAAGGCCATAGGCTAGAGAGTGAATCTATTTTTAGGAAATGAAGGTTTGGGGCTAAGAAAACTTGATCTCCAAAAGACCTTGTCTGTAGGCCACAGGAAGTATTCTAGTTGGAAGCTCAGTGGATAGGATTAAGTTGTAGCAACGAGGTTTGAAGCCAGGTAACCTCTGTGAGAGACGGGGCAGACATTAAGGGTAAACCATGGCAGAGTTAGGGGCACCAATGCAAAAGAGAGCCAACACGAATGACAAGAGGAGAGACAGGGACAGAGGTGAGAAAAGTGATGAGAAATAGTGGTCTTCAGAAGAAAGTTGGGTGGAGAAGAGGGCGTTAGCTTTAACTGCTGATGCCCTTTGCAAGACTGTTTCAGGTGAATAAAGAGCAAAAGCTATTCGCCTGGCGATGATGGTCCAGGAGGTGTAAATCATCGTTTCAAGGAGTTGCATCGAGAAAGAAAGAGGAGATAGTGCAACAGTTAAAGAACAGGATTGTGTCAGAGACAATATTTTTCTACACCTGGTAGATCAATGTATAGTTTAAGGGAAGTCCCATAATATTAGCATTAACATCTTTTTTTGCCATTAGACTTGACAACTACTTGTAATTTTTATTGACTATTTTACAGAAACCATAAATTTTGTTTATGATTAATTCAGCAATGTTGTCTCTTCTCTTTTATTATTATTAATTTTGTTCTTTTCTTTTCTTAGCTTTATGTATTATTTTTGCCTACTTTCTAGAGTTGAATACTAAGTTTATTTATTTTCATTATTTCCTATTTTATAGTAAAATCATTGACCAATGCAAATTTTTGTTTAAATACATATTTTTCTATAGTACATAAATTTTGCATAATATGTAGTCATTATTTATTTTTCATGGTCTTCACGTAGTTTTGACCTGACTTATGGAAGAGAGTTATTGTTTAATTTCTAAATAGTTGCATTTTTTGTTTATGTCCTAATTTATTTCTAGTTCTAATAAAAACTGGCATAAGAAAATGTGGTTTAAACAAGGATTTTACTTTTAAATCTTTCATGATTTTTAATAACCTATCTTTTTATAACGTTTTTTACTGAGTTCTGAAATTTTTTAATTAATCATTTTCCTGACATTTTTTTCTCTTTGTTTTGTTGCTTATAAAAGCACGTGGAAATAAAACTTTCAGGAAACTGAGGTTTTTATGCAGATTATTGTCATTTTTTTCTTTGGTTTATACTTTCATATTTTATCTTATAAACTATTTTTGATAGTTGAATCGAATTTTATAAAAGGTTTGCTAACAACCATATAGTTTTATCACATGCTCCAGTGATCACAATCTTGTCTTTTATGTCGTGGATCCCTTTTCTGAATTTCTCAAGTTTACTTTAATTTTCAGTAGCATAATTTTCATGTATCATAAATTCAGCATTTTTCCCAGTAAAATGTCTTTTTAAAGGCTGTGGTTTCTCAGTGATGACAAAATTTCTCAGTGTTACAGTTTTTAGTCCTAAAATATAAAAAGTAATTTGGCAGATTGTTACTTATGTGATGACAGAGTTTCTGCTAAAAATATTATGATTGTTTGCATTCTGAATTTTTCTGAGACAGAAATGTTTGTGCATGTATATACATATATTGTTTGTGCATATATATATATATATATATATATATATATATATATATATATATAATTTTTTTTTTCTTTTTGGTGGTACCAGGGATTGAACTCAGGCCCTTGTGCTCCCAGGGTAGGTGCGGTACCCCTTGAGCTAAATCCCTGGCCCCTGTATATATTATTTTTAAAAGTTATTAAATAACCTATATTGATGAAACCTGAATTTTATTTGGAATTTTTTGACTTTTAAAACTTTACTAAAATGGCTTGTTTCATCAGTTGCTTCCTTTGATCTTTATTTTACTTTGAATCTATTAGAGTATATGTTTCTTCAGTAAAAAATAAAACTAAAAGGTGCAAAATAGTTTTCTGTCTTCATATTTTTATTTTTCACAGCAATTGTTTTGTTTTCTCCTTCATATGTCAGTCATCCGTATTATTTTTTTCAACATTCTCTGCCTTCTATTTTATTGTATATTTTCATATAATTTGTCAATCTCTGTACTTTTTCCTCTATTATTTGGGAAGATTTATGAATGGATTCTCTATCAATAATTTGATATTATAAAGCTCTCTTCTGTGTGCCAGTGTTTCCTATGTGGATTTTTATTTGACATGTCCTTTTTAGGACCTTCAAATTTGCTATTTCTTACCCATCTTCCTTTTTCCATTAAGCTTCATTTTTTATATCAGTACATTCTTGTTAGAAGTGTTTATTAAATTTTTAATGCATATGATTTATAAAATCCACTGTCTCACAATGCTTATTTTGCAACCCTCAGTATTTTGCCTTTATTTTTAGATGCCTGGAGGCAATTAAATTTCAACTTCATATATTAATTTTTGCTTGATGTGTTTTACTCCTTTTCTCTAAATAAGTCGTTTACACTTTCTCTACCTATTTTCCTGCGGAGCAAAGGCATGTTGAATTCCCACTCTGGACTATCAGGAGTGACCCCTGTACCCGTGCTTCCCCTCCTCCGTGTAACCTACCCTCCATCTTCCCTCTACAGGCGCGCCACAATCCCCTTCCCCATGGCCCCACCGTGAGTCTGCTCTGGTTACCGTCGACATTCTGAGGAACAGAAATGTTTCCTTCGTTGTTCCTGCGGCTCACAGCCATCACTTTAAGCTATCTTTTCCCCTTATATGTTGATACGTTTGTTTTGGTTGCTTAGGGCCCTACTGCTCTGCTGCAGGGCACCGCGGTCAGCTGCCCTCTCCACCCCGCCGGGAAGCGCATCCTCAGAGCACTCCGCGCTTCTCCAGCTGGGACTCTGCTCGGCGGGGCACGGATGACACCCGGCCGCCCTTCGGGGTGTTTCCCACGTCTCTCCGGATCCCGTTCCCTGTAACCCGCTCCCCGCTCCCCGCGCTTCTCTACAGGGGCAGCTCGCCAACCGGCGGCCTCCTGAGACCGAAGAGCCGAACAGACATTTTCCTTCTTAACTTGAGTGTATAAAAATGTCTCACCTTATTCACATCTTGGTATTATATTTAAAAATAGTTGGCCAACATCTAGGTAGGAAATCATTTTTACTTTAAAATAAGAAAGGATTTCATCATTGTTTCCTGGTTTTGAGGTTTCAGATATTTAATTCTTAGCAAAATTTTTTTGGGGGAGGCACCAGAATTTTTTAAAATTCCATTTACTTCCAGTATTTTGAAATCTCAGCAAGATATAGTTGAATATTTTTATTTAACGGGTGTGTGTGGGGGCTCAGCAGGATCCTTTTAATCTGGAATTTCACATTCTTCATTCTGGGAAATTTTAAAAAATTTCGTTTGATAATCTAAACTTCCCACTTTTCTATTTCTTCAGTTCTTATTAGATAGATCTTAGGCATCCTAAACTGATTTTTTAATTCTTTTATTATCTTATGTTCTGATTTATTTTCCTATGTTGTTTGGGTCTAGTTGCTGATAAATTGGTTTGAATTAACCTTCTAATCCTTGTATGACATTTCCAATTTTGAAATTATAATTGATTGTGGGTTATACATAGTAACTGATAATGGAGCTAAAAATATTTATTAATCATTACAACCTTTAATACACTCTGAATATTTTAAAGCAGTTTTTCCTCTTTAAAGCAGTTTTTCCTCTATAAATTCTATGAGGTTATTAAAAATTTGTAAATGTGTATATATATATATATATATATATATATATATATATATATATATATGTCCTCAGTTTATTCCAAATTGGTTTGCCCTTCATTTATTTGCATTGACATCTGCTTTCAATGGAAGAAATTTTCTTCAAATGTCTTGAACTTCTGTTCATAGTTTAGAATGACAGAAAGCTGATTTAAATAACTCTTCATATAGATGTGTTTGTTGACAGTGAGCCTCGCCAGAACATTACCTGATGTTCAAACATTTAGTTCTTCTCTTTCGTTGCTGAGTTTAGATAACTCCAGTTTTGAATTTTCAAGGCAACTGCTGAGAGGATACAGGCCACACTCACAGTGTTTTATAACTTAGGTAGAGAGGAATGACGGTGAACTCCAAACTCAAGTGTTCACATTTTCTCTTGATTGAACTGTCTTTAGTGCCACTCTCCAAGTTCAATACAGGCGTCCTGTGTAAAGAAACTCTTTGCTGTAGCTTCCGGAAACAGTACCATGCCGGGTTGCTCTGAATAAAATATAATAAGTCGGTATAGTAACCTTTTTTCTGTTCTTAGGTGAAATGAAAGAGCGAGAACTATCCAAGCTGGAGACAGATTTCACCGTAAGGATCATGAGACGAGAGAATCTCTAGGGAGAACCTTCCTAAAATTATTTTTGTCTTTTTGCACTGTTAGTCAGAGTTTTGATATTATAACAAATTCCAGAGATACTAAACCTATAATGAGATTTGCTTTATTTTGGGCTATCATCTTAAGAGCTTCTGGTCTACAATTAGTGCTTTAGATCCTCCGTGATGGGGCCCATGGCTGTGCCAGTATGTAGGGCAAAGCCAAGCCATGAATGAGACAAAGGAATGGGGCAGGCCTCACAATACCCTTTGAAAATTTGCACTTCAAGGATGTAGAAAGCTCTTAGAAGGACCTACTCACCTTTTAAAGTGTAACCGTCCCGAAGTGTCATGCTGGAGATCAAACCTTTACCACAGGGACCACTAGGCACACTGGATATAGAAAGTACAGCAGGCTCAGTCTGAAAAAATTAAGTTAATGATAATACTTTGAATAGTCTGTTTGCCTCCATTTTACACTTAGCCTCACCCCTTCAGTCTCCCAGTAAGACTTCATGTCCTGGGGTCTCCTTCTGTCCAAAGTCTCTCCTCTTCAGGACCACTTGCCTTTCACTCCCACTATTGCTTTAAACACTGCAGGCCTACTGTCCTCCCTCCATCTCCTCTGCTTCCTATTCTGGAATGGAGTCCTTATTCACAAGTGCTTAGCTGCTCACTAAGTATCATGGACCACCTTGGAACTACTGTGAGGAGGAAGTATAATGCCATTGAGTGTGTAGCTTTAGCCCACGTGGCTTGAATCTACTCCCCCTCACTGAACAGCTGTGTGGGATGAGGCTTGTTAGCTCACCTGTGACCCTTGAAACCAAGAGGGGAGGGGATAACTCAAGAGTTTGCTAGAAGCATTTGATATGAAATTTTTAGACCATTACTGGTGCAGTGTTTCCCCATAAATAAAACATGTTAGCATCTATTGTAACTGTTATCTTTTTTGTTGTTGTTGTTTTGTTTTTTTTTTGTAACTGTTATCTTTACATTGTATTTAGCACTGTAATGTGATTTGCCGCCAAAAATATTCACCCCAAACCCCTACTAGGCTTATCTTTCAATATTCTGAGGTTTTCTATTTTCTATGACTTGGGGACTGAGTTGTATCCACTGAGTATGTGGACTAAGATTGAAATGGAGAAGTGTTTTATTCAAAGCAAAGCATCTTTTAGGCTGCTCAAAATATGGCGATATCCTTTAGATGAACTGTTTTATTTTTTGCACGCACTGATAATCAAATTAGTATAGAAGATATAAAAAGTCTGAGTAATTAAATGGGATATTCTGAAAGTTTACAGAATCACCACTGGAGAGTATTAATTCTAAGCTGTCTTTACTACTTATGACTTTTAGGAAAATATCCATTTAATTGAATGCTTTTACTATATAGCACTACACAATGTAATGGCTTTGGGTATGATATTTAAATCATATTTTCAGATTTAATTGACTTTTAAGTTCAGAAATATAAATGCTATGAATAGTCATGAGTAACAGAAAACATGTAACATAGTAAACCATTCTGAGAGGTTAAAAGAATGGTTTTTCTAGTAAACATTTACGGGAGTCACTCTACACTGGCCCAAGAAGTCTGTGCGTAGCCCTTGGGGGGACAAGTCTTGCGGCACTTACCAGAAACCATCATTAAGGGCTGAGGTTGTGAGAAGAGAGACACAAAGAAATAGCAGATCTGAATACAGCCACAGTCAGTGGCTTTTGCTTGCTGTTGCTCACAATTTTCAGATAAACCAGCTACTATGATAGGTAGAAAATATATATAAGTATATATATATGTATATATACATATATAGTATAGTATATATATAAGTAGTATATATATAAGTAGTATATAGTATATATATAGTATATATATAAGTATATATATATGTTTATATATATAAATGTATAGACTCATATAGATATGAGTCTACAGCCATCCTGTATGTAGGTCTTGTCTGATCTTGGAAGCTAAAAAAAAATATATATATATATACACATACATATGAAATACATATATGTACATATGAAATATATATATATATGTATGATATATGATATATGATATATATATATATATATATAAAGGGATAAAGGGCTGTGTGTGTAGTTTTTCTGCCTGTAGCTACAGAGCGGGCTCTTTCTTCGCACAGCTTCCCTTCAGTCCTCATCACAGGGTGTGCAGTTTTGCTTTTTGCACTGTCTGCTGACGCAGCATTTTCAAAGATCTTAACCTGTTGGCTCTAATAGTTTTTCCAAGTGTGTGTCGGGGGCTTTGTCTCCTTAAGATTAGTTTCTCTGAAGTGTTGGATGAAGTAATCTAGAAACCTCACATACTTAAGAAATGGCAAGCTTAGTACTCACATCTGCCTCTGCCTAAAAGCAGGCTACCCAAAAGGCTGAAGAGAGCATTTATGAACTTGTAGTTATGTTTGCCACACAGAATATTTGTTAAACGATGTATATATCAGTCACACATGAAGTGCCTGCTTTATCGTATGCCTTAATAGAGGTGATACAGGATAAAAATAAAAAAGCTTTTCCTTGAAATTAATTTTCGTATGGGAAAATAAACAAGTCAACAGGTAATTTAAAAATGTCAAAGACACAATACCAAAGACACAATGCCAAAGAGTTAGAATAAAATTATGAACTTAAACCTATTGGAAAAACAGAGAGGAATACATCTACCTCTTGGAAAAAAGGTGAATTAGAGAAGACTTTGTAGAAAAGCAGTTTATCCCATGAGAGTCACAAGGAGCTTTACATCTTCTAGTCCTTTCCTTGTGAAAGTGACTATCATGGACATTATTTCTGGGTCTTCATTTCTGAAATTAACTATTTAGCCTCTTTGAATTGAACTGGATTCTACCCTAATTTCTACCTGGGCATGTTTTGTCAGCCAGTTGACTGAACTTACTGCATCTTCTTAAATTTGTGTCTACCCAGGGTTGTCCTTGATTCTTGTCCCTTGTGCCATTTTGGGGGCTGCTGAGTGCTTTATGGAAACTCAGGCCCTCAGTTGCCTCGCAAAGGACTGTGCCTATGAAATCTTTTGCTTCGGGCAATCCTGACTCATAAACTCACAAACTAAATTGTGAATCACTTTTCAAAACTAGTCACTCTTTTGTACCAGCCTTTCCTCTGAATGGCACCTCTGCTTATTCACTTCCTCCCTTTCTTCTTAATGGACCCAGCAAGCATTTATTGAGGCTTGTTAGGTCTTATTCACCACATGAGTCTTCGGGATGCAGTGGTGGAAAATCACACCTGGGTTCTACGTTTTTTAGAGGGGGGGAAAAAGCAACTTTTGTTTAGTGCTAACCAAAGTATGGCTCATAAATGCCTTGCAAGAATCACCAGATGATGGAAGACTTCTCATTAAAATTCCAACTTGCTGTCCATTGACAGACTTCCTGAGCTGGGTTCTCTAAGATGCAGCAATATGTGCTTTAAGCAGATCCTTTATGTATTTCTTAGGACTATAACTGAAATTTTAAACAAATGCCTCTTTAAATAAAAAGAAAATAAAAACAAATGGAGTATATACTGTAAAGTGACATGGAAATCCACCAGGCTTGACACGTAATGGTCACCTATTACCTGGGAGTTAGGAATAAAGTCACACGTGGATGTACAGGGTATAAAAGATGGAAGTTTATGTTTAGGTTAAGGAGCAGATAAACATAATTAACCTATCTTGATTCCTTTTATTCTCTTCCTCTCCCCTCCCCCATCCCTCCTTTGTTTCCTAGATCCTCTTCCATCATGGTTTAATGTTTGTTTTACATAATGATTACATTCACTGTGAATAATTTGTACATGTGCATTTCACTTTTAATTCTTTTTATATCACCTTCTCTGTTCTCCTTTCACCATCTTCCATCTCTTGGCTCCCTTCCCATTTGCAAAAGATCTGTCTCTTGTTTCCTTTTATCTATCTTTTATTTTAGTTTTTAACTTATTTACACTTTGTATTTATCTCCTGAATTTTCTTTGTATGCTTGTCAAAAAGGAATTGAGACAGTGCTACAATAAACAAGAATATGAAAGTGTGTCTTTGAATGCTACCTTTTCCCTTAGTATACAAGCACTCAAGAGAGTGATCACTAAATCATACATAGATTTTGTCTCTTAAACTTCCATACTATTTTCTGTAATGCCTTTTAAGACCTAAATAATATTATGTAATATTCATAAAACAGATATAACTAGAGGTCATCATGTTAAAAAATAATTCAGATACAGAAAGAAAAGGTTCATGTGTTTTCTTTCATAGGTGGTATCTAGACTAAAAAGGGAAAAATAAAAATAAAGACAATTTGTACTGGCAAAATGGGTAAAAGGGGTTAGAGGAAACAATAAGAGAGTAGCTGGGAAGGTGGATACGATCAAAACATGATAATCCAATGCATGAAATGTCACGGTGAAACCATTAATATATGCAAGTAATAATTATAGTAATACACACACAAAAATCACTTGAACATGTATGTAAAAGTTTGCTTCTACCTTCTAAATTCTATTTCATTTGTCTATCTTTAGGCCAGTATTATGTATCTTGATTCTGCATCTTCTGTATTTCTTCTTACTGTGATTGCTCCAATTTTGCTCTGCACTTTCAACACTACACTATTCTGGTTTTTTTTTTCTTTTTTCTTTTTTTTTTTCTTTTTGAGATAGAGTCTCGCATTGTAGTTCAGGCTGGCCCTGAGCTCACTATGGTGCCCAGGCAAGCCGCCGCGAACTCAGCAATCCTCCTGTCTCTGCCTCCCGAGTGCTGGGATTACAGGCGTGAGCCACCACATCCGGCACTGTGGCATGCGGAGTTGATTGTTGGTGGGCGTGTCTCCACACCCAGCATTATATGTGGTTACCGGGGATCGAACTCAGGTCCTTGCGCTCGCGAGGCAGGCACCGGAACCACTGAGCTAACCCTCTGGCCCTATTCTGGGTTTCTTAACATTTTTGTGTGGAGTTGAGGATCAGCTTGTCATTTTCTGCCAAGAAGCCAGCTGAGATCTATATAGGGTTTGCAGTAAATCTGTAGCTAGATCAGGGGAGTCCAACCATCTCAGTGAAATAAATCTTATCCATGAACATAGGATTCCTTTTCACTTATTTAGGCTCCTTTTAAAAATAATGTTTTGTACTTTTTAGTGAATAAATCTTGTACTACTTTTGTTAAGCTTATTCCAAAGTTATTTTTTATGTTATCGTACTTGGATTTTTATTAATTTTATTTTAAATGATTCTTTAACATAAGAAAAATCTTTGAATTTTTAAAGATAACATTACATAAAATCAAGATTTCAATATGGGGCTCAACTCAACCATATTAGATTTTCAAAGTAACAAAACCTCCAACTTTAAAGAGAAGAAAATCATTATCTCCATTGTGGTCATGTGAAATTACTCAAAGGAAATTATAAATATGTTCTTTAATATTCATATTTTCATTTATATATATAACTTTGTATTGTATTATCGAAATAACTGTTCAATATATACTCACTTGTGCATGAATCATGAGATGTGCAAAATATGATACCAAATTTTTACATTTTAAATACTCTTATAGGTTGAGTGCACTTGAGTAAGAGTATTTTCAAAAGTTCTTAAGCAGGGCCAGGAATTTAGCTCAGTGGTTCTGGCACCTGCCTCACAAGCACAAAGTCACAAGTTCAATCCCTGGTACCAAAACAAAAACAAAAATAAAAGCAAAAACAAACCCAAAACACAATATTTCTATTTCATTGGAAATGCTGGCAAATGCAGTATTTTGTTACATAAGTTAGATGAGAAATTTAGTTTTGAATACTGAGATGTCAAACCAGTCCCTCAAATGATTGTATTGATGATGGATGGCTTTTGGAGACACTGTGTCTGACACTGAGCCTGTGCTATGTGTCTGACACTGGCTTCAAGCAATCCTCCTGCCCAACCCTCCCATGTACTGGGATTACAGGCAGGTTCTACTCCCTCCAACTCCAGTGACTATTAATACTATCCTTATTTAAAGGAGAAACTGAAAGCAGTGGGAAAGGTATGATTTTATATTACTTACCTTAGTATATTTGAAATGTTGACACATGCCTGATAATAATATTAATGAAGATGCCACTTAATAATCTGAAAAACACTGTAATAGAGCTGTTACACAGAGTGAGAGTTTTTTAGTGAATAGTGGAAAACATTAGTTATAAAGGGACTACTAATTTTGAAAATTTTTGAGGAGTTTTTAAGGCCACACAGAAAAGTCATTCTATAAAAGCATCGTTCTTTTAAAATATTTTTATGCAACATTGTCCTAGGTTGTCCTAGAAATATTATAGACTAAAACATTGCATGCATAGCCACCCAGGAACCTGTGTGTGTGTGACAGTCTGTGTAGTGTTCTGCAATAATAGCGGCATGTGACAGCGGATGGCTCCCATTTTCTGAAACCCACTGGACTGAAACCTGCTGAATGAATCTTGGTTAGTAAACACTGTCAAGATAGAAATGGCCTCTCTTGTAGTTTTGGAAAGTCTATTTGTATAATTCATTCAATCGTTAGCCTATGTATTTTAGACAGAAACATCCTAATATCAGTAGAAAACCAAGGGTTTGGGGCACAAATTTTAAAGATACTTGGCTAAAAATACTTGATACTCATTTTGAGAGATAGTATAATTTGTTAATAAAGCAATACAAAGGAATGAAAGATCCCCACATATTCTTGACATAAAATTGTAGCTATTGGACAGTTTACTCTCAAATAGTTTGTCTTAGCACACCATTTAGCAAAAATGTAAATAATTGCTTATATCAAACACTTACATATTTATTCAATATCCAAGTATGTGTTGTTCATGTTTCCTTAAGATTGACAGTGTCTGGTCTTCCATACTATAACTCTAAAACATGCTTCATCTTCATTATATTAAAATGTGTTATGTCTCATTCAAGTATATTATTTAAGGAAAATTCATGGATATTTAGAATCTGTGGAGGGAGTGGTGGCTCACTCCCGTAATCCCAGCACTCAGGAGGCAGAGGCAGGAAGGTTGCCTCGAGTTTGAACTACATAGTGAGTTCAGGGTCAGCCTGAAGTACAAAGCAATACCTAGCTCGAAAAACTTAAAAAAAAAAATTTCTGATATTTTCTTATCTTAACTTTATACTTAATTTGTAAAAGCATATTCCTAGTGGTTAAACAGGAAATTTTATCAAAAATTTCATATGTATCTTAAAGTAATATGTATTTATGCCATGCAGAGAGACCCAGTATAGGTATTTTGTTGTTAATTGCATTTTTTTTTTTTTTGAGACAGGGTCTCGCTTTGTAGTTCAGGCTGGCCCTCAGCTCACTGTGTAGCCCAAGCAAGCCTTAAACTCAGCAATCCTCCTGCCTCTGCCTCCCGAGTGCTGGGATTACAGGCGTGAGCCACCACACCCGGCACTGTGGTATGTGGTACTGACTGCTGGTGGGCGTGAGTCAGCATGCCCAGCATTGTAGTATGTGGTTACCAGGATCAAACTCAGGACCTTGTGCTTGCTAGGCAGGCCCCGGAACCACTGAGCTAAATCTCTGGCCCGTTAATTGCATTTTATTTCACTTAAAAACTAACATATATTGGGAATTAAAATTCCAGGTATGTAGCTAAGCATGGTGCCCTTGCCAACAGTCCCTCTTCTGGAAGGCTAAGGCAAAAGAGTAATGATCTGGCACACAGTTTAGACAATTTAGTGACTTTGCAAGACCCAGTTTTAACATATAATAATAATAATAATAATAACAACAACAAATCCTGGGGATGTAGCTGAGAGTAAAGGCCCTGGATCAAACCATAGTGGCGTGTGTGTGTGTGTGTGTGTGTGTGTGTGTGTGTGTGATTAGAATTGATGGCTTTTAAACTTTTTCCAACCCTGAAGTATAATGTTTCTCAGATTTTTCTTTCCCCGATCTTTTTCTCTCTGCATTGTAACAGTATACATCCATGGAAGCCCCAGAAAAAAAAATGCAATTTGGGTTTTTAGAAAAATTAGCTTTGAAACATAACCTTCAGAGGAAGTTTTATTATCTTATGCAGCCATTAAGGTATAAAATCAATAAATTCAACCACTCAGTGAAAGAATTAATTTTTCCTCATTATTTTTAAAAAGAAACTTCTATATACTTCTGTGACATTTTTATTGCAGTCAAAGAAGTAAATAAAATAACCCTTTAAAGTCATTAAAATTTAATAGAAAATTAGGATGGTTGTGGGGCGTGGTGGCTCACACCTGTAATCACAGCACTCAGGAGGCAGAGGCAGGAGGACTGCTGAGTTCGAGGTTTTCCTGGGCTACATAGTGAGCTCAGGGCCAGCCTGAACTACAAAGTGAGACCCTGTCTCAAAAAAAAAAACAAAATAGGGTTATGATCCATTTGTTTTCCTTTGTGGTGAGAGACAGGATAAGAGTCTCTTGTGACCTCATGACATGTGAAGCAGCGGCTCCTTCACAAAGGGAGGATGTGTGGAATTAGACCCCAGAACGCTTCCCTCCGCTGTGCGGAGCGCAGAGAGCCCTTCGCGCGTACTGGGGGCCGCAGTTCTCTGAGGACAGACTCAAGAAGGCAAAGGTTCTGAAGCAGCTGCTCGCGGGAACAGTCTCTCACCCGGTTGCCAAGGAGAAGCATCCTTCTGAGGCACCCTGGCTGTCGCTGAGTGTGACCCTGATAGACTGTTGTGACACTGAGGCTAGAGTTATGGTGGTCGTAGAAAGAGTGGCTTCATTTGTCCCGCATTTGTTTTGGTTCTCCTTTGTTTTGATTTTATACAGTGATAGGCATCCAACTGTATCAACGGCTGCAAAAAACTACATCCTCGACATTTTCTCTACCTGCATTGGGATCTTTAGGTCGTAATGTATGTATTCAATGTACCAATAAAATCAATTTGAAAATTGATTTCAGATCGGCTCTTGTGTCAGGCTGGCCTCAAACTTGTGACCCTCATGCCTCAGCCTCACTACACTGTTTCTATGCTTCATGCAAATAACTCCAAAACTTTGCGGTTTAAAACAATCAACATTTATTACTCATATACAGTGGGTAAGTGAGAAATACAGGAGCAGTTTAGCTGGACTGCGCAGGCGCAGAGACGATCACATTAGAGTGACGTCATCCGTCAGGAGCCGAGGACGTGGCAGGCGGCTCCTAGACCCGCGTGGGTGACGGGCGTCATATGCACCTTTTTGAGGAAGGCTGGGAGTGTTTGTGACTGCGGTACGTTCCTTGGGGTAAGCCATACAAGAGAGAGCAAAGAAAGAGACACAAGTGTCTTCGTGGCCCAGCCTCAGAATCTCACACCTTTGTGCGCGGAACACACCATCGCTCACGTGCATCAAACCCTGTTCGGAGAGATGGGGAATGCGCAGCGGTGTGCGCTTCCGGCCGAGGGGCTGCGGGGGGAGCCACTGCACAGGCCGGTTCGCACAGAGCAGGCAGCTCTCCCAGACGACTGTGAGTGAGCCCGGCCTTGGCAGGGTGAGTGCTCGTCCATCGTGCTGCTTCCTCTCCCTTCCCTGTTCCCCATGTGTATTTCCCTTACTTCTCCACAGCCCAGTGCTTTCAGGTTGATTCCTCAGGCCTCTGTGGGGTGCCTTCCTATCCTTGCTTCTTCCAGAATTCAGCACATAATTTGGGAAGTGAGAAGAACTGTTCAGTAGTTTATGCCGCCAACTGAATCATCCCATTCATAGACTCCACCTCTTCTACTAGCTGCTTTTTATAATTAGATCAGTGTGTCCAAGATAAGAGATCAATAGTTGGCACCATTTCTTTCAATATGTTTTTATTTCCACAAAATTATTCTGTAACATCTAAAGTGCAACTTGAAGATCTGAGGGTAAGTATTAAGCTCAGGAGAGAGAATTCCTGATCGGCACTGATTTCACTGCTTTAAATTACCAATAAAACTACTTTTGTTCCATGGAAAACCCTATCATTAAGTTATGTCATTCAGCATGTACCTTTTTCCCATTATGAATCCATGACGGAGAAAAATAGCACATTTCATATTTAAACAGGAGCAAAACACACAAACATTGTTATTTCCACGAGAAACTTGAGCTTAAGTTTATGTTTCACCATTTTCTTTCAAAGCTGACACACTGTAATCTCAATTTCCTGCAATAGGGCAGGAGGGAATGGATTGTCCCCTATATATGTTCTTCTTCTAATTCTGAATCTTGGAGATTCTCACATTTATGGTTTTAATCATTTCTGAAAGATCCTACAGGCCATTTTATTTTAACTTTTGCAACGTTTGTGCCTTTGTGTTAAAACTGTTTGGACGAGGACATCTCCAAGTGTCAGACTGGTCCGTGGTGAAGAAATGGGTGGGAACGGACGCTGCTCGTCCGGTGCATGGTGGGAATGGTTCACGGGACGTGACCACTGAGCAGTTCACACAGTCAGTCTCAGGGAAGGAGAGTGGGCTGTTCGTATGGCCAACTGCTTGTCCGGTCAGCCAGGATCAGGGTCTTACAGGTGGGGAAGAACGGATGGCTCACTCATTCTCTGTGCCCACAGGTGGAAGACATGCAGTGGGCGAACAGAGAACACCCACACCCGTCCTCCGTGTGCAGCCTGCCGTGTAAGCCGGGGGAAAGGAAGAAAACAGTGAAAGGCGTCCCTTGCTGCTGGCACTGCGAACGCTGCGAGGGGTACAACTACCAGGTGGACGAGCTGTCCTGCGAACTGTGCCCTCTGGACCAGAGGCCGAACGCCAACCGCACAGGCTGTCAGAGCATCCCCGTCACCAAACTGGAGTGGCATTCCCCCTGGGCCGCGGTGCCCGTGTTCATTGCGATCTTGGGGATCGTGGCCACCAGCCTGGTGATTGTGACCTTTGTCCGCTATAACGACACACCCATCGTGAGGGCTTCGGGACGGGAACTTAGCTACGTGCTGCTCACAGGGATTTTTCTCTGTTATTCGATCACCTTTCTGATGATCGCAGCACCAGACACAGTCATCTGCTCCTTCCGCCGGATCTTCCTGGGCCTCGGTATGTGTTTCAGCTACGCGGCGCTTCTGACTAAAACCAACCGAATCCATCGAATATTTGAGCAGGGCAAGAAATCGGTCACGGCGCCCAGATTCATCAGCCCGGCCTCCCAGCTGGTGATCACCTCCAGCCTCATCTCCGTGCAGCTCCTCGGGGTGTTTGTGTGGTGCGTGGTGGACCCGCCGCACACCATCGTTGACTACGGAGAGCAGCGGACGCTGGACCCGGAGAACGCCAGGGGCGTGCTCAAGTGCGACATCTCCGACCTGTCGCTCATCTGCTCGCTCGGATACAGCATCCTCTTGATGGTGACTTGCACTGTTTACGCCATTAAGACGAGAGGCGTCCCGGAGACGTTCAACGAAGCCAAGCCCATCGGATTCACTATGTACACCACCTGCATCATCTGGTTAGCCTTCATCCCCATCTTTTTCGGTACAGCCCAGTCAGCAGAAAAGGTAAGTGGCAGGAAATGCACTGGACGACCTCTTCCTGGGTTTCACTTCCTCGTACAGCACGCTGTTGTTGTTCTTGGTCCATTTGTGTTCTCTCAGGTAGCTGCAGTTGGTGCTATTCCTTCTCAGGGTCACACTGATTTGAATACGTATTGATGAAGGCTGGGTTCCCCCCCCCCCATGAAAAATGCTTGACTGCGTCCTCCGTGGCAAAGTTGAAGATTGACAGCACTCGCCTCCCTTTCTGGCTCTCTCTCCTCCGCTCTGTTATCTGCTAACTTCCCTGTTCTTTTCCAAATGTTAATTAAAAAGCAGGAGGGAGCAAGGGCAGATGTGACTCACAGGGGTGATTTGTCCCAGAAATATCCCACTGCATGACGAATGCCTCATTCTCTCTTCTGTTATGATCCTAGATGAAGCCATTGCTTGATAATTATGATTTTAGTCATGGAAGCAAAACATGTGGTAGTGAAACAATCGCAACAGGAAGAAACTGAAATGGTTGGGTATACTTTGCATCGTCTTACTAATTATTCTTTGTCCCCGTTCTTGGTCCTTTTCTGTATGTGATGAATGTTAGCGTGGGATCATGAAGACCGCAGTGGATGATTATATGAAGCCGTTTATAGGGTTTTAGAAAGTGAAGATGAATTGAATCTTCCAAACTAATGGCCTTTGTCACTAATTTCTCATTAACTGTTCTCACAAAAATGCTACTACTAAAGAACATCTGTGTATGAAAGCGGGGATTTGTACAACCACATATGTGTAATGTAGTTCAGGGTATGGAAGAGTGAAGAACTAAGGTTAACCTTGAATTCCAAGGTCTGAGTAGTGGGATGGAGATAAACCAGCTTGTAAAACAGAGGCAAATGCTCTGCTCCTATAGTGATAATCCTTTAGCCTTAATGTATATGGGAGGCATTTCTCTCCGAGTGAGAATGTAGAATGTCCTATTGTCCATCATCATAAATTTAAAGAAATCAAACAGTCTGGGGACATGTACATTTCCTAGGTTCTAATTTTTCAACTGAGGTTCTGCATGACTTGAAATGACAGCAAAGTCAGAGAGAAAAAGTCCTCAGGAAAGGGCTGGAGAGCTCATTAGGATGAGTAGTCAGATCTTAGTACATCAGTTGCTCCCCAACTATCTATGAACAAAAAACATATTTCAGCAGACTTGCTACTGATTAAAGTGAACTTGTCATGAGTTCTAGAGTCTTTGTGTTTTTGTAACTGCATGACCTGTGGAGATCTATGAATATTTCATGTAGGACTAAGCCTGTTACAGGAAAGTAAAAGTAAGATGATTTGGGACTCACCCTAATGACTGTAAAATACATTTTGCCATATGTGGAAGAGACTCTATTGGGATAAAACTTATAAGTTTATCTCATGTAGTAATGTGTGAAATAGAAACTGAGTCTCCCAAAATCTCTTTTCAAGTTACACTTTTTGTGGATTAGTTAGGGAAAAATAATATCTTTCAGATTTTGAAAAGTCCACATTATATAAATTATTAATTACATAAATTCAAGAAGTTCTTATATTTGTATTTGAGTAATATCTATATACTATTTTACCTAGAGAGTTCCATAAGTAGTTGATTTTGCTTTCTGATAGATGATAAAAATTTGAGTTAAACAAAATCTCCCTTGAGCTCACATCTACCTTTTTATTTTCTTTCTCTTCCTTCATATTTTATGAAGTGCCACCTACTCTTATTCTGACTTTTTCATTTTGACATATGATGACTTTTAAGAATGGAAAGAGAGCAAATACAAAAGCTTATATAGTACTTTTTCCATTCTTGTAACTCTTTTGGTGCCTCGAACTTTCAGGCCAAGCCATGGTTCTACATCCAAGTATTGAGCCCCGTTGTAGTAGTTTATGCATGAATCATATTCTTACATTTTTAAAGATGATTTTAAACAATAACCCATTTTTCTATCAGAGCAATAATGTTGCAGAGTGACAGCTCCCACTTGAGGAGCTGTCAGAGAGACACGGATTCTGTGTTCTGGAGCCTGTAGAAGTGGTACATCCATTTGAAAACCTGGAAGTTTCCTAGGTGTGAATAGACCTTCACCTTTAGAGATCTGTTGGACTGTGGCTAACAAAGTTCTTTTTTCTTTTATAGTTCTGTGGAATCAAAGTCAGTCTAAGAAGTGATATGTAAAGCAAATGATAAAATATGTTCATTGGAATTTAGGTTGTATTTATGGTACAGGTGGATGTGGAGCATAGTGCAGAACTTGGTGAGAAACACTAACTTGGAATTTTCAGAAGTTAGCCTTCAAATTATTTAGCCCTGAAGCTGTTGAATTTAGACAGCTCTATAAAAAGAGCTATTGAAATATAAATATCTTAGATTTTACAACGGGGTACTTTGTAAAACAGAATTATGTACTACTCTACAATTCAAAATTTACTACCTGCTATTTTCTGGAAAAGTCTTTATTGTTCAAAAGCAATGTATAAAAGACGTGAGAATATTTTTTTTTCACATTGCAAAACTATTGAAATGAACATTAAAATGAATAAAATGTTTATATCTCTAACACAGTCTTTACATAAGTTTTCTTGACTTTGGAGATGCAAAGAGCTGGTCCATCTTCTATTATCATTTATAATGCTCAGCCAATTAGCCCTATGTTATCAACTTGAAGTGTCTTCAACAGCAAGGCAGCACATACATCCATTAATTCGGCAGATCTTTATCGAGCCCGTGTCAGGCACTGTGCTAATCACTGAGCCCGTGTCAGTCTGCTCTCCTGAGTTTTCGATGGAAGGTGCAGTCCGGCTCCCAGGCCCGCCTTCCTGATAGCTGTCAGCACCAGGGAGGAGTGAAGTTCAAGGGCAGAAGATGGTGAAGGGTCCGATCTGAGATGAGAAAGCCAAGAGCTAAGCATCCGATCCTTTCAGACATGGAATTCTTCATGCAGGAATACCAGAAGAGCAAATTTTCTTTCAATAGGAGTTTATGACTTCTCAGAGGAATCTTTGTAGCAGAAATCTCACCTTATTCCAGGACTCTCTGAAATTACAAGAAGCAAACAGAAAAAGTAAAAATAGTGAAAAAGCACTTGCTTTGGAAAACATTGGAGCGACACCAAGCGTGTTAGCTACTTTTCTCTCATTGCTGAGGCAAAATACCAACACCCAAAGGCAAAAGGGAGGGGTTCATTTGTCCTAGACTGCGGAGGGGTTTCAGTCCATCACGGCTGGCTCTGAGGCAGGGACTGTAAACGGGCATCGCGTGGAGAACTAAGCCGGTGCACACGGGCAGCAGAGGCAACGAGAGAGGCAGCTTGTGAGGCCCCAGCGTAGCGAGGGCGACGAGAGAGAGAGTTCAACAGCATCTTCCCGCCTTTTTACATCGTTCACACTACCGGGGTTCGGGTGGTGTCACGCCAGCCACGCTCGCGCGATGGTTTCGTCATCGCGCCCCCCGGGCCCCACCGTCACTCGTTCCGGACCCAGCTCCTTCGGAAGGAGAAAGTCCCGCGTCAGCCACGGGAGGCTCTGGGGCGACGACGCACAAACCGTGCCGCCGAGTTAGGAAGGGACATTTGTCTCAGTCGCGGGGCCTGGGAGCTGTGAGAAAGGTATTTTCATCACTACTTAATTCCCCCGTAGTGCCGTCTGCACATCTGAGTGGAGAGGCATCATATTCTTTCAGTAGATTTTAAAGGTGTCGTCTGTGCCTGCTGCTGAGCGCTACCAAATCGTGGCATAAAGGTGGGTTTTTCTTTTCTGCGGGGAAGTGTTGGGAGGGGAGGCTGCGTGTGCCACGGTCCTGAAAGGACAAAATAAACTATAGTGAACTTCACAGGAAGAGAATCCTTAGGGATGCTTAGGGGCTGTGAGGACGGCGGGAGACTCTTCAGTACATATTTTACTCTCTAATTGGGCCCACAAAGGAGAGATGATCAGACGAAGGTCAGGACCTTGCCGAGCTCCAAGAAGCACAGGGCTTCAACCAGCACATCAAATGGAGACAAAGGAAAGCAGCCTCCAAATGAATAAAACAAACGCAGAACCCACAAGCAACAGCCAACAAAACCCTCGTAAGCCCGGAGCCAGCTTGACTGTCTTTGCCTTTCTGGAGACGCAGCACAGCATCTGTCTAGTAATGCGAGTCAGAAAGAGGATTAGTCTTGACTTGATTGTCCACTCCCCACGCGTGATTTCCTCCTCTCCCGTCTACTCCATCCTGTGTCCAGCGCCGACCATAAGCAGGGTCCCTCTGGTGTCTACTTCACTGACTCTCTCGGCTCAGAGCCCTTCTGACAGCACGTTCTTATCGCTGCCTGTCGAATGAGAAAGTGGAATCAACTACTCGAGAGTAAATCAGTATAGTAACATGAATACTTAGCTGTGACTTAAATTAGACCATGACATTATCCAAGAATCTTCTGCATATTCATCTTATTGTGATCCTGGTTATAGCAACATGCCCTTCTAGGAAAAAAAAAATGTTCTTCTTTAATGTTGGACCACATCTATTTCTTTAAAAAAGTCTCACACCAATTCTGAAATAGGAGCACTAACTATTTAGGGAAAGAGGCAAGAAAGAATTTTATAGTTGTCATTCATCCTGTCTAAATTTCAGGAAGTGAAGAATTAATGAAACCACCAGATCCTTTTGCCGAGCCACTGCCGCTGGTGCTCTTACTGTATCTCTGCACAGAGGCTGAGGGGTGCAGAGGGACAGGGGGCACGGTGGGGGGGGGGGCAGGAGCGTGTGCTTTGGTTCCCTTCGTGGATCTGTGAAACTCACAGAGAAAACAGAGGCGGGAGGCTGCGCCCCTTGGGGCCATGTCAGATATCACCTGCTGTACGTGCCCCTGTGTTTTCTAGCTCAAGCAGACATCATTTCTTATTCTTGGAAAGAGTAAGTAGATGGCTGATTAAACACACACGCATGCACACACACACATACGCACAGATGTCTTTGTCTGGTTGTGCTACTTGTTTTGTACTAGTGGATACCTCATGCTTATTTGTGTCACAAAAAGTGTTTAGCACATAACAAGCTGGGAATAACCTGGAGGGGATTGTGTCTTCAGGTGTAGTATTACGCCTGGTCTGAAGTACGTTCTCAAAAAGGTATCATTTTATGATCTGTGATCATATGAATTGACTCAGAGGATCTGACTTGATTTATCTGGATAATTGACTCAATTTTTTTCAGCCACTTACCCTTGTCTGTGCAGCCCCCAGATGGGAACTGTTTTCTGAGACTTGCCTGAGAGTGTGGGTCATGTGATTACAATAGCAAAACAGGGCCAGAAGGGAGACAAGAATCTGTAGGATGCGGAGAAAGAGTTGTTCCTGAGGCAATAGGTACCTCTCTTCAAATATTTAGCAGAAAAACCCAGAGGAAAGCAGTTTTCTCAGGAAGCAGGAGTGAACTTTTCATGTCACAGTTAGAAACAAGAGTTGTGTGAGTCAGTGCTGACATTAATAATAGAATTCCTGCTCTAAAGAATAGTATGGATGAGACAAGAACAGCTTATAAGAGTCACTATGCAACCTGGACAGTAGTGGAAGGAACTCTCAGTCTGCATCCAAACAGACATGGCATCCTCAAGTCACCTCTGTCCCCTTGCATTTCTCTTTCCTTCGAAAATGGGTAAGTGCAAACAATGACCAACATCCTTCCCGGTGTTTTGTTTCTGTAGCTTTGTTGTGCCATGGTGGAAACATACAGCAGTTTGATTCCCTGCCAGCTTATACTCACCTGAGGCAGATTCCTTCCAAGGCTTTGGTGATGTCTCAGGTGATAGCGCCATTTCACATGGTGCTTCTGGGTGAGGCCTATCATACGAGACTGCTGCAATTGACACTGAAGAGCATAAAAAATTTAAAGAGTAAAGAAGAAAAGAAAAAACTCAGTATGATCTCTCTTGTGCAGCTACTTAAAATGGCATGACTGAAATTTAGGTGAGAAAGCAAGATAAAGAGATTCTGGGCCACATATAGACGATCTTTTAAGTAGCCTTTCTCAGGAATTCTGCCTTAAGTGTGCTTGTATTTGTTTTCCTGTTTGTCTGAAATATCACTACTACAGAAAATTTCCAACTTTACATACCAGAGGCAGGTCAGCCAGCTTTGACCCCAGAACCTTGTTTGGATTCCAGAATCCTGCTTTGTTCATGGTTCTGAGGAAGCTGTAGGATCTAAAACTACTTAAAAGAAGCAAGTGGTATTTAGAGACACTGCAGTTATTCTCATCTGTTTTAAAAATTGAAATGGATTTTTTAAAAAGAAGTTTTTTTTTTCTATGTCCAAATTACAATAAGTTACTCAGGTATGTCACTAACCATTCAATTTAGGATCTCAGTCCTGGTGCTAAAATATCTCATCCAAAATGATTTGGTTTTCTAAATACTGTTGAGAATTTTGTATACTAGATGTAATTAGGACTAAAATGTAAATATTTTCAGGGCCCTAGTGACCATGGGTTTACTTAAACATGCTTATTGGGATATCATATCCAGAGCCTTATTTTTTCCTATTTAGACAGAACCTTAAAAATATCCCAGGGCTGGAGATTTAGGGCAAGTGTTATCATGCCTACCCTCGAAGCTCAAGGGTCAGAATTCCGACCCCTGGTACTGAAAAAAAAATCCAGATTTCATAGAATGCTGTGACTAATTTACTTATGATTAACTTTAAATGGAATTTTTCATGATTCAGCACATGCTTATGTCTTATGGAAATACAGAAGATGCCAAGAACAGCAGACTGCAAGCAAATAGTACCTTTGGATTAAATCTGTATATATATTTTTTATGTTGGGAAATTTCAAGTGTACATATATATATATATATATATATATATATATATTTCAAGTGTATATATATAAACATATATAAATGTATATATTTTATAACCTCTTTAAAACACAGAAAAGCATTTAATTAAGCATTAATATAAATTGCAGTCTATTTAAAACACACACAAAGCAGATACATTTGGATGTTAAAATAAATATAAGAATAGATCCTTGATCTGGCTCAAAATAAAGACTGGCACAAATATACATCACTTCCCTTTGAAGTAATAGAGAAGTAAGAGAAATATAGCAGAGGGGCTGGGGATTAACTCAAGTGATACCGCACCTACCTTGGAAGCACAAGGGCCGAGTTCTCCTCCCCCAAACAGCAGAAGTGAAAAGAAAGAAAAGGAGAAAAGAGAGAGAATCCATTTGTGTTCCTTTAAACCAGTGTTATATGGAAAAATAGACTGAGATACTCCTGAAAAGTCAGTGGAATCAGATTTTTTTTTTTTTGCAAAATTAAAACATTGAAATCCCAACCCAAGAATTATAATTGCCTCATAGGAAAATTCCAACTAAATTTAAACCAAGAATAAACGAAACCCGGAGCAGGCATGATGGTGGCCTCCACAGAGACGCTTCTAGAACTGTATGCCAGAAAACCTGCCCGCTTAGCTCCTCGCTTTCCCTTTCTCCTCCAGCCTTATTGTCGGGAGGATGAGATTAAAATTATGGTCTGTAAGGAATGTCCGTTATCTGATTTAGGAATTCTAGTGTGTGAAAAAGGAGGAGAAGAATTTGAAGTAATTTTATTTTAATCTTAGATGCAGGGAGGAGGATAGGAAATGCAAGTCCATCCAGATTAGATATTACAGCCCTCACAAGCCCTTCCTCCTCTCCTGGCGGCTGTGAGTCCCAGGTCGTCTCTTTGTCTGCCAGTCTCCAAGCAGCGAGAGAGGAGTCAGGTAAAAATGAGGACTGACTCACAGATTTACAGCCAGCCCTCTCAATAAAGAAAACAAGGCTGACCTATAATCTTTATCAATCAGGCTGCCCGGACAATCATAATTAGCCATCTACTGCCACAGATTATAGGGTAATGAAGAAAACTAAGGGTATAAGTTAAAAACTGAAAAACAAAAATAGAATGCCTCTAAAGAAAAGGTATTAGAAATACTTCACAATATAAGAAAAGTTTTGAAACTCACCATTTGAAGAGACGATCAAGAAAAAATTGAACACACGTATGTGAAAGTTGTTATGGCAAAATTCAATATAGAATAAGAAAATGATCTTAGAAATAAAATCATAAATAATCTTAAAATCTTTTTAGATGAAATCAGTGAGTGATTTCAAATTTGTAAAATGACTCAAATCATTGGTCATTACAAATTCTTTAGTAATTTTCTTTTCTTTGGGGTTAACGTAATTGTCTTATAAATAATTTTCAAGAGCCATAGTGCAATTCTCAGCTTATAGTCGGTGATTGTATTATATCAAAACCAGTGAACATTTTACATCTGCAAAGTCCTATTCTTGGTGTATGGAAATGCAAGCATTAATAAGTTGTTATTGAGTTTTGTTTTGTTTCATTTTGTTTTGCTTCTAGGGTCTCCTAGGGGCTAGTGCCAAGCACAGAGGTTTTGGGGTACAGGTAAATAAGATGATGGAAGTCATGCAGCTAGGGATGGTGAGGAGAAGCTATGGGTTTTTTTTTTTTTGAATGAAGAAAGTCTCCAAAAGGAAGGTAGGGATTAAAATAGTGTAATATTTCTTGCTGCTGATTGGCTCAAATCCTATGGAATAGAGACCTCTATGTAACTTCTGTCAGTCTTTATATCACCAGATAACTTATGACTGCAGTAGTTCAACAAAACACCTTCCCTGTGCTAAAATGTCCAATCAAACCACAACTGATCAAACACTTGGTTGTATTATGTACTTACTGTTAAGAACTGACAGTGACAAGCCTGAGATAATTACATTCTGTAGGCAAAAGAATATCTGTAAAAGGTAGCCAAAAACCAGTCACTGAGCAGAGGCGGTACCAGAGGATTATGAAGGACATGTCTCCAAGGAGGCTCTCTGACTTTCCGTTTTTCACCTTGTTTATTATTTATAGTGTTTTCATGCATAGTGCGTGCATACATTTGTGATCACTAGTGATGCCGTCCATTTTATATCTTCCCTCCTCTGTAAGCTAGGAAATCGCACTGCTTAGAATTCCTTTTTGTTTCTCTGTGCTCTTTATCTCATCTTCCTTCTGCTCAAGTTGCCCTGATTTTGGCCTTTCTCCCAGAAGTCCTTCCTTTGAAGTACTCATCATTCATGTGGCTTCTGCTAGAAAAACTGTGTTCTTGCTTTTCTGAGTTCTTAATCTCTGCCCTTTCACATATTCAAATATGTGGACTGAAACAATCTCAAACTGAAATCTGAAAGCAGTCCAAAACCCAAATGGGGAAATTAAGCTGCCTCAAACCAAAATCTATCTTGGTTAAAATAGTCACTTCTTACTGGATGCCTGTTGCATGCCAGAATGCAGGCGAAGCTCTTTTTATCTAAGTCATCTGCTTTCATCTCTAAAGATGAAACCTCAATGAGATTCTGAGTCTCTGAGGTAAAATTTAAAGCTCTGGGAAAGTTAAGTCAATAATCTTGCATTTATACAGAAAATAGATCTATGTTTTAAGTTAGTTTGTCTGTTTCCAGCCATTAGATTCTTTAGCTTTGATTTTATATTTTTCATCATGCTCAATTTCTACTTTATTTCATCCATTCTGTGAACTCTGTTTTCAGAAATTCAGACTTGAAAATTGCCATCAGCCTTTTCTTTTACTATTCCTAGAGTTTATCTTTTGTTAATGAATTATTATTTTTATTTGAAATTTGCACTATACCCATCATTTTCTTCCCCATTTCCAAGGTCCAATCCCTCAGCCCGTGGCTGGGCTAGTGTTGGGATATGAGTGACAAATCTCCTGACTTTGCTGTTTGACAGTGACCGACAGAATTGTGTCATGAAGATATTCTCCAACATCTCTAGTACTCTGCCACCTCCTTTCATAGTCCTACTAAATCAATCCATTTTCCTGTTTAACACCTCCACACCATCGAATACTGACAGTCTTGTTTGAGCCAGGGAAGGTCTATCTTCGTGTAACATAAATTACAGTAGAGGAAGAGACAGGTTTATGTGGACAAGTATAGAATTACTCAGTAAACATTGTTACATGTGCTATCAATCATCCCGTGAGAGTTTTTAAATTAATTTTTTCTATTCACCATTAACTAAGGTCTAAACTATCTAAACTTTATCTTTCCACTGTTTCCTTGCATTTCAGTAAGGTCAATTTTCTTACTAAACCCACTCATGAAATCTGCTCTAAATTATAAAACATTACAAATTCTGAACATATCTATGTTTTATCTGGTTTTTCATCATATAAGATTTTAGAACTTGTGTCTGTGTGGTTTATTTATGCATCTATGGTTTATCCCATTCAGTACCCCTTCAGGAAAAAATAATACTTATAATTCTTTTTTATTGTTCCAAACCTTTACTTTTAACAGTTCTGCAATGTTTATTAAACTGCTTCACACACAGTTGCAGGTAAGAGATTTGTAACAAGAATTTCACTAGCAATTCCACATCCCTGTAATACATAAGGGGGGATAAAAATAAAAAATTGCAAAATAAAATATTTGCGTGGAAAGGCAAGAAGTTGGGATTCTTGTCTCATTAACATCCTTTTGGCTTTGATTGAGCCAGTTGTCTTCTCTGAATCTTGGTGTCAGCTCAACTCAAATGAAGGCTCATTGTCTCTAAAGCTCTCATAGTAAAGTGCTCTTACTTCAGAGAAAATTACCATTTGGTTAAGAAATGGTCAAGCACTGAGAGGTCCCATGGATATTATTGTGCATATGCAGTGAAGGGTGCGAGGTGAATGCACGAAGCATTTTTGAAGATAAATGTATTTAAGGCAGAGTATTTGTTTCATAAATCTTCATCAAATCCATTCATCTCCGCATAGCATGGTACAGACATCTGATCCAGCATCTGAATTACTTCTCTCAAAAGCCCTATGGGGCATCTGCATATGTCTCTTTCAGTTTTATGGGATATTTTAGGCAGGAAAATGAGAAAGGCCCTCACTACATTAGTTTTTGAACTTTTTCACCCTGTACTAGTGAACTACACCAAACCAGACCTAAGAAGAGAAGGGTAAAAAGAGAAAGAAAAAAAGAAAGATACAGCTGATAGCAGCATTTCCCAGTCCATGAGATTTTTCTAGTTTAACCTTTGAAACTTTTCCCTGGTATATTCTGCTCCTTGGCACAGCTTATTTATCTTTTGCATTTTGCCTTTGCTAGAAAGACATGAGCGACTGGCTGGAAGATTTTGATGTGACTCCGGAGAAGTCAGTATGTGATCTCTTGCTCAAGAATGATGTTGATTTTATCTCACATTGCCGAGTTCCTTATCCTCTTCTACCATATTTTCCTTGTACTTTTAGTTAATGCAATACATAAATTGCTCTACTACAATACCTAAGAAAGAGCAGGAGAAATGATGTGTACCAAGCAGGACTCTCCTGAAAAATTCTAAAGTGTTGGTCACAAGAACTGGTTAAGTTCTCTTGTACGTCTTTTATTCTTCTCTCATGTGAGTCTTTCCTTCTTCTAATATCAGTTAACCTATGGGCCTGGAGAGAAGGCAGATTATTAAAGTCTTCCCATAAACAAGAAAATCTGTTACTTTCATGGGGGAGGAGAGCATAAGGTAAGTCTTAATTCAAATATAAAAGCCAAACAGTGCCGGGCGTGGTGACTCACGCCTGTAATCCCAGCACTCAGGAGGCAGAGGCAGGAGGATTGCTGAGTTCAAGGCTTGCCTGGGTTACATAGTGAGCTCAGGGCCAGCCTGAACTACAAAGCGAGACCCTATCTCAAAAAAAAAATAAAAATAAAAATAAGCCAAACAAGAGGAAGTGTTTTCCTCTTTGATTAGAGCCATAGGGATGTATATCATTCAGAAGTAGATTTCTTTCCAGAATCTTAATTCCTGAAACTTTTGGCATAAAACTGTTTTGCACAGATATCAATGAACATTATTTGTTAATATGTACTTATCAAAAATGGCCACATGTACAACGGAATATTTTACAGTCAATTTTAACTGATCACAATGTGTAATAGTTACAGACTTCATCTGTTTAAGCAATTCCTTGAACAGATGGATTGTATTAACTTTGTGGAACAATGCATGTTGTTCTAAGTGTGGATTTTGAGTGTGGATGTCTGATACAGTCTTGCATTGACTATATTCTAAATGGGCCACACATAGTCACTCAAGGCTCAGCTCTTATGTGTAAACATGAGATCAAAACAATGTTTACCCCACAGAGCCAGTCTGCGTATAACACTACTGATCAGAGTTGGTTATATCAGTGATGGTGAGCTAGTGATTCTTTATTTTCCATGCTCAATGACACAAATACCTATGGCATTCTCTAATCGCTGTTTTATCTATTTGTGTTGTGAATTTGAATATATGGCAAATCTTGTTTATATTTCATTAAGTAAATGTGCCTAACTGTAGTACCATATTCTTTCAATGTAAAACTAGCCCCAAACAGACATTAAGTGTTTGAAATTTACAAATGGTGAAATGCAATAGAGCTTAGTTTATTTAATATCAATTAGTACATGATTTCAAACTTTCAGGAAGATTTTATGACTGTAATATCACTTAGATGTTGTGACACCATTTGTTTATGAGATTTCCCTCTTTTCCATGCTGTAGTAATATTTTCTATCAGAAAATAATCTATTACTTTTTAAAGATTCTTTTATTTGTAATATTTGAGTAGAAACAATGAACAGTTTATTTTCTGGATAAAAACAGTTCCAGCCATTTATTGTAGTTATTACAAAAATGTGTTTCTAAGCAGTGAAGTTTAGTCTAAGGGCCATATCTTAGAGATTATGTATGTGTGTACAGTATTCATATATATATATATACACACACACACATGCACAAATACTTACACATATATGTATGTGTGTGCAGTATTCATATATATATATATACACAAATATATACTCATATTTCACAAGTTAAAATTTAATTCACACACATTATGAATTCCTAAACCATGGCTTGCTTTCAAAATTGGTGCACATGTCCTTCTTTCCACCATATTACAAAAACATAATAGCTTCCGTATGATCAGTTATGTTACCAGAGAGGTCTCTTTCCTGCCACTCCACTAGCAGGTTCATACTCAATGTGAACGAAATAGGTGCTTGCTTAATGTCACGTGCTACAGCATCATGTTTCCTTCTGATTCCTGTTCACCAATTATTTATTTTCAGTCATTTAAAATTCTGAATTAACTTATCCTATCAGAAACTATTCCAGCCTCAACTGCATTTACTTGAGTCTCAATTTCCCTATAAAAGGTCTTATCAGATGATCCCATAAGCTCCCAGAGTTTTCTGTACTTTGCATATTTCAGTTAAAAGCAGCTTACAAACAGATTCAGTTTTGCATTTTTCTCAACTGCTTAAATTTCCCTTTTTATAGTTTAGTCTTCAGTTTATGTAGGGATAGGTGACCCATTTAAAGTCATTTCTCCAACTGTTGAAATGAATGTTGCATATATCTTAATATCAAAAAGGAGCTATATCCCTGTTCTTATAAATGTTTAACATAACATTTGAAATTATCAGTGCCACTAAATAATAAAGCAAACATATACAGAAGGAAAATTATTACTAATAATGGAATTTGATGGTGATAAAACATAGCCATTGCATTTTACAACTTAGCTAAATGTTTGTTAAATGAATATTTCCCAATCTTACTACTGAGAAAATGACATTGAGTCAGAGATGCCAAATCTGTTAAATGAAATTACAGATGTCCAATGCAATTGTAATTCAGATAAACAATTGTATTCAGATAAACACGCATTTTGTATACCTATGTTCTGAACAACATTTATGACATCCAAAAATATTTCTTGTTTACCTGCTATTAAGGTTTAAAAGCATGTTCTGGATGTTATCAGATGACTCAATGCTAGGTTATAAAACTAAACTAATGAAATAAATGTAAATAAGAAAAAGTTGCTATTAAAGTTTAGTACAGCTTTATGTTGTGTTTAAAGTACAATATTCTTAATGTAAAATATGTTTAAGTTATAAGACAAAATAGCTCAGATCAATACTCTACAACTGCATGGCATAAGATTCCATGGTTGGGAATGTGGTGAGTAGAATAAAGGTGCCTCAAAGGTGTGAGTGTGCTAATCCACGAAACCTGTGAGCGTGTGACACTACGTGGTGAAAGAGACTCCAGGTAGCAGACGGGATCCAGTTTACTAAAGGTGGGACCTTAAAGTGAGGAAGTGACCTTGGGTTATCTGAGTGGATATGAGAGACAGAAGTCAATTCCGGAGTTTGTGTTCCAAGGAAGGCAAAATGAACCACTGCTGGGTTGAAGAGTACAAGTGACTATGAGCCACAGAAATGGATAGACTCTTCCTGGAGCCTCCAGGGACATGTAGCTCTTCAACCCAGGGAGACCCAGTTCTAACCTTTGGCCTCCAGAAGTGCCAGGTACTTATATGTGGACTGAATGAGACTGTGGTGATTTTGTTGTTGTTATAGTGGTGGTAGTGGTATTAGAGACTGTAAACAGGGATTTCTATTCAGAGATACATGGCCTCTCCTTTTCTGAAAAAATTAAGACAGGGTTCTACTAAACTGTTAATTTTCCCCAGTTGGATACAAACTTAAACCCAATCTTCCTGCCTCAGAGACCTTGAGTCCAGGGTTACAGGTGAACACCTCCATTCTCAGCCTGAGTTTGAGATGATTATTTTGTAACAATAATAGGGAAATAGGATAGTAGCTTATTGCTGTGTATATTATCGCTTTAAATGATTGTAATTTTTTAACATTTCCAAGCACAACAAATGATTCCTTAAGAATCATACTATTTCATAATATTTTATAATAATGAATATATTTTAATATGAAAATACTTTTTCTTTTTTTGAGACAGGGTCTTGCTTGTAGTTCAGGCTGGCTCTGAGCTCACTATGTAGCCCAGGCAAGCCTGGAACTCAGCAATTCTCCTGCCTCTGCCTCCCTAGTGCTGGGATTACAGGCGTGAGCCACCACACCTGGCACTATGGTATGTGGTATTGATTGTTGGTGGGCGTGAGTCTTCACGCCCAGCATTGTATGTGGTTACCGGGGATGGAACTCAGGACCTTGCGCTGGCGAGGCAGGCACCACTGAGCTAACCCTCCGGCCCTGAAAATACTTTTTCAAAGAATATGAATGTACACTTAGACTATAGACAGAACTAAAATATGCCATACATAAACATCTGGGTCATATTTAATCACATGTATATTGCAAATGAAACTAAGCAATTGTAAAAGAAAATTTCAAGCCAAATTCAGTTATGACACATGATAAAATAGAATGTACTCCTTACAAAAACAGAGCTAAAACCAAAATATAAATAGAGTGAATGCATGCATTTAGCACAGATACATATGGAGAGTAGGGGAAGTTTTTCATATAAAACTTCCTTATTATTAAGAAGTAAATAAAGTGGATGATAAAGATTGTAATATGACAATCACAATAATTGTACATTGACAATACAGCATAAATAGTTATTTATGCTAATTTCTAAACTCCACCTTAAAAGGACCTCACTAAAAAATATTCAGTGTAATACTTTTTTTTTTTTTTTTTTTTTTTTTTTGAGACAGGGTCTCACTTTGTAGCTCAGGCTGGCCCTGAGCTCACTATGTAGCCCAGGCAAACCTTGAACTCAGCAATCCTCCTGTCTCTGCCTCCTGAGTGCTGGGATGACAGGCGTGAGCCACCACACCCAGCACTGTGGTATGTGGTATTGATTGCTGGTGGGCGTGAGTCTCCACGCCCAGCATTCTATGTGGTTACCGGGGATCAAACTCAGGACCTTGCGCTTGCGAGGCAGGCACTGGAACCACTGAGCTAACCCTCTGGCCCCTTCAGTGTAATACTAAAAAATATTTTTAGAATTTAGTTGATGCAGTATTATTACTTTCCTTTCCAAATGATACTTAGAATTTTTGTTACTTTAATGAGAATTAAATATATGAAGGTTAAAAACATGCATTTTTCTTTCAACTGTGTCATCAAAATAATCTCATTTATATGTCCACATGTATTTTATCTAAAGTTTGAGTTTCATAGTTGATGTTTCTGAGGTCTAACATATGGTAAAATCACATCTGAAGCTCTTTTTCTCATACAGCACTGCGTTCGTTACTTTTCTCATCATTGAGACAGCGTAGCCAACACTGCAGGTTAAAGGAGGTCGGGTTTATTGCGGCTCATGGTTTGTAGCCGTTTCAGCGCACGGGTGGCTGGCTCCAAGGCAGGGCTACAGGGCAGAGGGCACCGCAGAGCAGGTGGCCGAGCAGCAGACAAGTAGAAGCAGAAGCAGCAAGTGAGCGCAGCAGCTCTTTTGGTCCTTTATACGCCACCCCGGGCACCTGACCTGAGAGCGGGTAGCGCTGGCACCCAGGCTGAGGAGCCCTTCATCCCAAGTCCATCTCCTCAGTCTCACATCTCACACCCTAGAGGCAGCCACCCTTACAAACCCCGCCTAGCACCACGTGAAGCTTGGGGTGGTCGTCTAGATACAAGCCGTTCATCTCTGGCCAGGACAGTCTGCTGCTTCTCCGCGTCACGTCGTGCCCGCTCTCCCTGCATCGTCGCCTGTCCTCCTCTCTACTGACTTTACCCTTGGAGAAGTGGATCTGAACTCAGGAGATAAGTTCTTTTCAGGCAACGGAATAAAGCAAATGAGTGGACATGCTGAGAACATAGGCAGTAAAAAGGGGGCCAGAGCGAACTGCTGATTCACAGTAATTCTCCGGAATAGATTAAATACTGATCTCAAGTCAATCATACACAGAGGTATATTCCCTAAAACATTCAATCTCTGTCTTTGTCATTTGAAAATGCTCACACACAGCTTTTATCCAGAGCTCCCTTTGAGTGTCACAAGAACGCAATTTCTATAATTTCTATCTTCTTAACAAGAAGTAGAAGGTATAAAACAGAGTGAACTGTGTCTATCCATTCATTCACTCAAAAAATAATTCCTGTCTATCTACTATATGTCAGTCTGGGTGCAGAAGACAAACATGCAGAAAATAGTCTGTTTGCTTTCCAAAAGCTCAACAGAACGGTCCCAGCCAGTGTAGTGCAGGCTGGGGTTGTATGTACAGTTGACTTGTTGTTGGGACAATAAGCCATCTGATGCTAACCCATGCAGGGGAAGGTGAATTGCAATTCTATGTAGTTTTAATTCAGCTCAGGAAATTAATTAATATTAATTTATTCAGCTCAGGAAAGCTATAGTGAAGGTTCAAGACGAAACACTGTATTATGTTCTAATCAATTCAAACTTTGAAAACTTTAGGTTTCAAAACCAAACTGGAGTTCAAGTGTGAGCTTCAAAATTCACAAAGTCCCAGATAGCCAAGTTGTATTGTAGGTAAAATGAGGAAATACTGATGAATTGACTCTTGTAGAAGAGTTCAGTTAAAGCACGCAGAACAGCGAGTCATGGGCCCAGCTTCATGGCATTCACAGTGAACGTTAGCACCGTTCTTCTCCCATACTAAGCTTCCCCTCCATAACTTGAGCACAGAAATGCAAAACCGATTGATTGGCTCAAACATGTATCTTTCCTCAACCATTTCTCTCTTCTTATGGTAGAAGAGTTAAAAATTGTTTCTTAAAGACACTGTAGCACACAGCCATTATCTGAAGTTGCCTTTGTGTGTGAAACGGTGCACTAGAACGTCTAGCTTGTTTCACTTAGTATTCACCGATCCACCTTTTCCCAGCTCCTCTCCCTCCCTCACAGCTTTCCTAGCCTCTGGTGACCACCATTCTATTGCCATTCTTTTAAGTCAGTATTTTTATGATATGCCTATGAGTCAGAGAATGCAGTACTGACATCTCTTTCTTAGTCGGGTCAGTCTTATCCTCCACCTTCCTCTGGGGTGAAGTACAGAGACTTTGTGATAACACTGAGCCGTTTTCCTCTTCTCTGCTTTCGGAGAGAATCTCTGAAGGGTCAATCTCAGTCCTTTGCATTTCTTATCCATTATTCTATATTATCCACCTGGAGAAAATCTTTTCCTTAACTTTGCATTTATATGGAGTTATAAAGGTCTTTAATTTAAAGATCTGGCTCTTTTACTGGTTCTTTCCCCTTTCAAGACCTTACACATCCATTTCAATTCATCTTCTGCTACGTGCTCAACTTTCTTCTACAACTAATTCTAGATGTGATTTTTCCATTCATTTCTTTTACATGTATTTCTTCTTTGACCTTTTTGACACTCTTATGTGTTTGACAGCCGAAGCCCAGAGAGTTCCCTTTGGGATCTCTCATCACTGTAGCATTAGATTTTTACTAAACTGACTGAAGAATTCTCACCAGCATGAATCATATACATTTTTCCCTACAGCTTTCCTTTGCTTGTCCTTTGCATCATATTTCCTTTTTAACTCTTTATAGAATTTGATTCTATTTAGAAACAATTAATACAGTCATTTATTGAGGCACATTTTGTTCATCTTTTTGGTGGGTTTTATGCTGGCCTCTTTCCTCCAGAGGATAAAATGTCAACAAGAATGAAAATGGAGAGAAGAGATTTAGAGGAAGGTGGGAAGGAAGGGGATCATAAAAAAAACAGAGCTGTATTATGCACATATATCCACTCCCCAAGATGATTGCAAACTGCAGGTACTGAAAACATACTGGTAAAAAGATTCCTTTAAAACCATTTTCCTTACAATGTAAGAATTATTAAAATGACAAGCAGTATATACAACTGCTCACTTGCCTCTAGATTTGTTCAAGATGTTTCCTTTCTAAAATTCTCAAGACATGCCAAGAGGATGTAATTACAGTTAACTTTCCCTCAAGCATGTCAGATGTGTCATACTCACCCTGGATTTGCCCTCACCATCTTTTGGAAGTTGACTAAGGTAGAATCCCATCAGGGATGAGTGATTGTGTCACGTTTGATTGGAGTCCACAACTCAGCCCTGAATCCCTACACAGTAAGTACAGTAAGCTTACTGTACTTCTGCACTCGTGACAAGAATCGCTCCATTTATGGAGCCCATGAGACAGACTGTCATGCTCGTCATATTGATCTCCCTGTTCCCCACACCACATTGATGGATATCCCCATGTTAGTAGAGGGAGTGTTCTCAGTATGTTGACATGTGTGAATGTTAAAGATGTCTCCATGTCCTTCTTCACCAACTTTCTCTGACCAGGTCTGTTTAAGGGCTAGGTTTGAAGGAAATGATACTAATGATCCCAAGGCCATGGGTTAAATCTCTAAACAGACTCTAATGCAAACTCTCAAAATACATCTTTCAGGTATATCTAAAGATTGGTTTCTAATTTTTTAAAAATATTTCATGAATATGGGCCAGTGTGGAGGGCCAAGTGTGTTGGAGATCAGCCTTAAGAAATATCTGAAATATTCTGGACAGGAGACCTTTGTCTGAGGAACAGCTGGTAAAAATTTTTTCCCACATTGTGGGTTGTCTCTTCTCTCCGTTGGTGGTTTCTTTTGCTGTGCAGAAGCTTGCTAATAAGATGAGTTCCCAGTTGGTGATTCCTTGTGTAGTTCTGTGCTACTGAGGATTTATCCCTAAAGACTTCCTATGTCTGTCTTCAAGAGTTCTACCTCATCTATCTTCCAACAGGTTTAGTGTTTCTGTGTTTATGCTCAGGTCTTTGATTCATTTTGATTTTAGAACTAGGAAGAAAAGGTTCAAAAGGGGAAGGGGAAGAAGAAGGAGAGTGGGAAAGGAAAGAAAAACAGGAGAAAAGAAGGACACAAAACTGGAAGCAAAGCTTTTGCAAATAGTAAAGGGGAGGCACGGAAGGGAGGGAAGGAGAAAGGGAAAGAACAAGGACTAAGATGCAACAGGTGCAGGTACAAATCCCCAGTGATGGATGTGATTATAATGTATACCTAAAACGTGCCAATACATTTCATTTAAAACAGAAAAATAATGCTTAAGGAATCCAGAATCCAAACACTCATCAGTTAAGGCTCAGCGAGGTCTATTCAGGTGTTGTCTGGGAACATCTGATCACTGGAGGCTCCTCATCTCTCAAACCAACCTGCAGCACAGTTGCCAGCAATAACTGTAAGCCATTCCTTAGGTTAACACGTGCCTCCCTCCAGCGTGAACGGTAATGGGCCATAAAAGGACCCAAGATAGTAAGTCGAGGTTCATCTTTCTGCACACTGCAAGTGTCTGATCCTTTTTACATACAAGGACAGTTGCCATCATTCCTTTGAAGTTTGCTTTCACCACCAACGTGTTTGTTCCCTTCCAAAGTCCTTCACATACATCAGTTTTACTGTTTGAAATGATCAGTGAGCCCCTCTTGAAGTCTTTGACAAAGAGGAAGCACAACGCTGCAGGGAGAAATTGTAGTTGCACAGTATATTCCTATGAAGTAGATTCGATAGATTTCTTAAAGAATAGTAAGATCATATCACCTTTCACGTGAGTGACATAACTTTTGCATCATATTAGCCTCATTTTCAACAAAAAAATCACTCACTTTAAGGTATCTTTCTGAGCCACAGAAACTATCCAGTGCTATTTAGATAGGCTGCTACCCTTTATAAAGGCTGTTGTATGCCTTAAGAAAGAATTTAGAAGAGTATCTGCTGTTTGTAGAATGATGAATGATCCATTCAGAAATATGTACATTCATTCATTCATACATACATACATAGACACTAATACACCAGCTTTGTTACTGTGTCAGGAACACTTCGTGTGTCCTTATGTTGTGCAGGTATAAAGTTCAGTATCGCTCCATGTATGTATCATCTGCATTGTGATTCTACCTTTGTGTGTGTGTGTGTGTGTGTGTGTGTGTGTGTGTGTGTGTGTGAAAGCTTCCTATGCTGATATCACAGGAATGAAGCCTGGGAATAATCATTCTATTTTCCAACTCTTCATAGCTATGAAATTATGTTTCTTATCACTATTCATTCTGTTTACTACATGTGTCTTATATATATGAGGTCATTCGAATCTTTCTGGCCTTTCCTCCAAACATTTCTCCTTCAATATCTAGGTGCTATGGACAAATATGCAGTTAGATGGTCTTGGTTTCAAATATTATCACTACATTAGATAGTTCTGAGAATTTTAGCTATGTTTAATTCAATTAAATTTTAAGTGTATGTATTAGACATAATAATTATATGCATGAAAGGGATTCTGGAAAACTGCATCAGGTCTCTTTCAAGTGCCTAAGAAATAGTAAGTATTCAATGAGTGGTAATAATATTTACTTTTATTATTAATTTTTTATGTTCTAGTTTCTATGGTGCATTCATCTTCACACTGTGCACAATGTGTGATTGACTTTATGATATAAGGTGGGCTTTTATTCATCATGTTCAATTTAAATTAATTGTGATTATAACAACTTTATCTGAACAAATATATACTTTCTGAATTTCACACAATAGCATACTTTGTCTCCATGAGTTCTGTTGTCATAAGCCACCTCAGAAATAAAACTCCCACTTTATGACGTTACCTGTGTCACTGCCCTCCAGGAGTCATCAATCATAGAATTCCAAAATTTTAAGCATAAATGAGAAGAAAAAGCACTGAAAATCCTTTTTACCACCAAATATTTATTTTCCCACTCCTATCTCTAGATTTCTAATGTGCTTCCAAAAATTACTCTATAGTCATTATTTGTCTCTTGCTCCAGGAATAATTAGTAATCAGTTGCAATTTAAAACTTTAAGCGTAACATCTTGAAGAGTGTTACAGAGAGATCTATAACAGATCTGTAAACAGATCTGCTTGGTCAGTGCATACAGGCAACTTTGTTGATGACTCCATTTATTATGAGCTTGCTACTTGCAAACACACTGTCTGACACACATTTACCAACAGTTTTGATTTATGGTCTCAGGCAGTGCTTTAAGTATTTCATAGATTTGCAAAATTTCATCCAACTATTTTTTGTATATATCATCCATTCCCCAGAATATTTGCTAGATCATGGGAGAGGGAATCCACTTGAGTTAACCAGCTGACTTCTTTCCTTTTTGGTAATGGCTGCACTTGATAGCCACAGTCTAAAATATTTAGAATGTGCTGGGCGTGGTGGCTCACACCTGTAATTCCAGCATTAGGGAGGCAGAGGCAGGAGGATTGCTGAGTTTGAGGCTTGCCTGGGCTACATAGTGAGCTCAGGGCCAGCCTGAACTACAAAGCGAGACCCTGTCTCAAAAAAATAAATAAATAAAATATTGAGAAGGATCATTATTAACACATTTATTACATTTGTTGGAATAAACTTCTGTGTAAACACTGTTAAAATATACTAGTAAAATAATTTAATTGGAGTAAAACATATTTTGTTCACTTGTAATTGCTATTAATCAAAAACTCATATTGAAATACAGTAATCAGTTATGACTTTGGGAAGTAGGGCCTAAGGGGAAGTACTTAGGTCTTCAGGGCTCTGTTGTGAATGGATGCGGAGAAAGGACTTTAAGGGGTGAGTTCTCTTTCTTTCCTATGTTCTGCCACATGATAACACAGCACAGAGGTCCTTGTAAGCTGCTGACACCTTGATATTCAACCTCCAGAACTGTGAGAAATAATTGTGTTCCATGCTTTTCTGTTACATCAACATAACATGGGCTAAAATAAACATATACTGTATATATTTTAAAGTACATATATAATGTAAATAATGTCTATTCCATAGATGATAGATAGATAGATAGATAGATAGATAGATAGATAGATAGATAGATAGATAGATAGATGAGAAAGTTTTTTAAAAATGTAATTTGGTCTAGATATCGAAGCTGGAAATGTGATTTTCAGTATCACATAACCAATGGTGATGCTAACGAGCACTCACATGTTGCCATCTTACACCTACCTGCTGAGATTTTTACTTTTCAGTATCAATGTGAATAAAACATGAGAATACAGAGGCTTTCAAACTGAAGAGAGAGAACCCAGACCCCACTGATGATCCAGAAACATCTATAAAATTCTTGTTTGTTTCTAGGCCATATGGAGAAGTCCCTCAAATTAAATTATAATTTATGAATTGTTATCCTAACAAAAAAACTCATTATGGAAAAGGAAAAATATATAGCCAATTGTGCACTTATTGCGAGACACTTTTATAAGTGTTCAAATACATTGATCCAATTAATATTCTTCCCAACACCAAAATAAATGTGCTATATTTATTCAATTTTATAGGTGAGATAAATAAATTGATGTCTAGAGCAGGAGATAATTTGGATGAAGTTGTAAAGATAGTCTACAGAGCTGGGCCTAGACACCATGCTGTCTGGCTTAGAAGGTTGTTTTTTATTTTATTATTATTATTTTTATCACGTGCCACTTCCACAGAGAACGTTTTGTGAGGACACACAAGGAAGTCAGTTTGGAGAACTTTGATGAGAACTTCTGTAGATTGGAGGATTAGCTGCCTCTCCTTATATTTCTGTCATGTATTCTCCACTTCACGCCTATGTAATTTACTGGGTTATACTTTGCATATCAGTTTCTATATGTGTCATCACCACCAGATTGTGACTTCTCTTAAGGGAAAAGTTGCCTGGGTTTGTGTATCCTATTGTGTAATGGAGGCAACACAGAGATACAACAAGTAGTTTCTGGAATAAATTCACTAGTGACACTTCACATTGTGAATATCAGGAAAGAAGACGCTCCTCTGAGAGTGTGTTGTCCACATAGGTAGCAGAGCTGAAATGAAATGAGCATTGCTAAGGTAGGAGTTCAGCAAGGAGCACATTTAAAAGCAGCATCATAACGTAAGATGGGGCAACTTCATGTCGCTGACGGATGAGAGTATTAAGGAAGTGGATCATATGTGTAAAATGCAGTATGACTTATCCTAACAGAGAAGGAAACGCCGACATTTTTGTTGACATGGATGAAACAAGGGGATAGTAGAACAAGCTAGATGCAGAGAATAAAGAATGCATGACTTCTCTTATCCAGGGTGTGGCTTCTGAGCTAGACAGATTCATAGAAACAGAAGATAGAAAGGTAGTGGTCAGCATTTGGGAGAGGGACAGCTGAAGAAATATTGATCAAAAAGCATAGAGTTTTGTTTTGTGTGTAAATATATTGGATGATATTTTATTATAGAAATTCCCTGAGTGCAAAATTTGAGTTTCCAACACAAAAAAAAAAGATTTTTTTTTTTTTGCTTTTTGAGACAGGGTCTCGTTTTGTAGTTCAGGCTGGCCCTGAGCTCACTATGGTGCTCAGGCAAGCCACCGCAAACTCAGCAATCCTCCTGTCTCTGCCTCCCAAGTGCTGGGATTACAGGTGTGAGCCACCACATCCGGCATTGTGGTATGCGGTGTGATTGTTGGTGGGCGTGTCTCCATGCCCAGCATTATATGTGGTTACCGGGGATCAAACTCAGGACCTTGCGCTTGTGAGGCAGGCGCCGGAACCACTGAGCTAACCCTCCGGCCCATAAATAAGTTCTTTTAAAAAAATAAATGTAAACTGCCGGGTGTGGTGGTTCACGCCTGTAATCCCAGCACTCGGGAGGCAGACACAGGAGGACTGCTGAGTTCGAGGCTTGCCTGGACTACATAGTGAGCTCAGGGCCAGCCTGAACTACAAAGTGAGACCCTGTCTCAAAAAAAAAAAAAAAAAAAAAAAAAAAAAAAAAAAAAAAAAAAAAAAAAAAAAAAAAAGAGTAAATGCAAACTTAAAAAGTATAGAGTGGGACAGAGAACATGTAATCTTTTCTTGCTCCAGATTTTGAGGAATGCTGGTTCTGGCCCTTGATCTCAGGCATTCCTAGGCCAGCACTGGTGTGAACTGGCCTTTACTGAGTAAGGACCATCTTGTATTATATGATGGAGGAAAAATTATCCATCTGCACATTAGATAAGAAATAACTGACATTTGATTGTCTTTCTAAGGCACTAAAGTGGGGTCTAATTAGTGTTCACATTAATTACTGTTTAGATTCATTGGTCAGCCAGTGCAATTAATGAGTCAGATGCTAAGGGGTGTGGAAGTGAAAGGGAGGACAGAATGGTCGAGGGTGTTTTGTGTCTGTAGGTCTGCTTATGCAACAAATCAATTTTTACTCCTAGTGCAGATGGGCTTTGATCCATCAATCTGTAGCCTAATTGGTGACAGAGTTGCTTTTGCTGTTCATTTCCCACTTTGGACACTTGAAAGAAAAATTACTCGCACTGAACAACTGAAGACCCTCATTCTTCCCTCTTGCTTGTGAAGACCTCCCTAAGCCAGTTATTACTACTTGCTGGCTTGTGAATTTAATATTTTATACTATAGTTAATAAAAAACAAAAAACAAAATAATAACAAAAAACTAGTTATTTAGAAATTAGTGGGCAACAAAGCTCTTTTCTAGAATACTGAAAAAGTATTTCTGGCACACAATCACTTCATCTATATAATCCTTGCCAAGTTTTACTGCAGAAAATGAAATCAGGGACAGTCAGTTGATACCACAGGTTCATTAACTTTTATCAATGTGTGATTTTTGGTAGAATAATTGATGAACCTACTGATTAAAAATGCAATATTTATATGTCTATTGAGACATGTCACAGTTGAAAAGTCATCAATACACTACTATAGCTTATATAAATACATCATCATACTAAATGTAGTGAATAGGGGAAAAATCCAAATCAATAAGAAAAAATCTACAAGAGAGGAAGATTTTGTTGTATCCTATGAAATTAATGTAACCATAGGTAACTTATAGAGAATGTTAAATTGTTTTAAGTTTAGACAAGCTCCATTACATGCACAGTTTTATCAGTAGTTAATTAGAAAACATTTGAAAATGATAAGCACCTTTTTCCTTGAAAGTAGAATTTCCATTAGTCTCCTCTACATAGCTCCCAAAATGATACTTATGTCAAATTGTTTTTTTTTAAATTTTACTCAGCTATCATAACTAAATCCCATGAACCAAATAAAATGGGAAATAGAAAAGAAAATACTAGTGAAGATAGAGACTGATCTATATTGCATAGATGAAATAACTTCAAATCTTGGTAGGTCAAAAGAAGATAAAGGTTTCTTTTTCATTCATGCAAAGCTTTCAAGAATCTAGATGATCAACCAAAGCCACTCACTTCCTGAAGACAGCTATCATTGTACAAAAAATAGAATTGAACAAAATTGTACAAAAAAGAATCAACAAATGGGATTATATCAAATCTAAAATCTTCTAGAGTGTAAAGGCATAAACAACAGTGGGAAAACAAAGCATAGGAAATATGTGTTTCCCAGATAATTCTCAGGCAGAGGATGCTATAAAAAATATATAGAGAACACAAACAATATTGGATCCCTCAAAATAAAGTGCCCAATCAGAATGGTGTAAGTGAAACACACCTCATAAGAAGTGCCAATGACCAGCAAGTGCATGAGAAAATATTTGATAACTTTGGCTGCTATAGAAGTGCCAAGCAAAACAACATTGAGTTCATCATACTCCTCCAATAATATCATTACATACTCCTCCAATAATTATCATCACAGATGCAAACTACGACAAACGCTGGTGAGATGATGGAGAAAATCACTGTGGAAACTCCTTAAAAAAATAAAACTAGAAATTCTATCTGACTCAGGTGCGCTTCTCCTGCACCTCTCCCTGAAAAATCTTAAAGACAGCACACCAATATTACAGTGACACACACACACACTCCTATTTATGGCACCACAAATCACAGTAGCTAAATTATAGAAGTTCTATACACTTGTCAACAGATAGACAAAGAAAATGCATTCTACGTACAAAGTGGAGTACTATTCAGCCACACTGAAGGATAAGTCTGAGTCATTTTTAAGAAAATAGATGGATCAAAATAGTAATGAAATTAATTGGACATATAAGGTTAAGCATGAGATGTTTTCTCTTCTATGAGAAACCCCAAATATAAATAATTTGAAGAGCGAAATAAAAGAGAGATGGTGGGAAATAGAAAGGCAGGTTTTGTGGAGATTAGAAGGAACCTGGGAAAGGGGGGGAGGAGAGATCAGGGTATAAGAAGGAATAAAATTTTCATGATGCTATATGTCCATGTACCAATTCTCTGAGGTGAAGTAATTATTATTCACTGCAAGTGTATACTAATAGTAAAAAAAATTAAAAATGAGAACTGTTTCCATATGGAAGAGGACTGCAGCGAGCTGGAACATGAAACCCTCACTTTTAAGTGTTCTGTTTGCCAACATATATATATATATATATAATTTTATTATAATATATAATTATTTACATATAAATATATAAAATATATTATTTATAATACATAATAATATATATATATGTTCCAAGGCAAAAGAAATAAAAAGGCTAGGTAGCCACGTGGGGCTCTTATGCCTGTTCCTGCTTTCCACACAGACTCGTGCTCCACATGGGTTCAAGTTCTCTTCCTGAGTTCTGAACCCCCGTCCTCCATTCTGTCCTTCTCTTTGCCAGACTCCTACTTTGCTTGCCCTCACTTCTCTCCTCTTAGTTGCAGTGTTGTTGTTCCTTCATAACAGGGGAAGATGAAAGCGAACACTGTAACCTCTCAGCTCAGCAGTGCTAGCAGAAGGAGAAACCATACGCCATATCAGCTTCCAGGAATCACTTGATTGCTCCTGCTTGAATCTCGTTCCCTAATTTTTAAGCGGTTCCAGTTGCTAGAGAAAGGCTAATGAACAATGTAGAGCTCACACTTCCTTGTCTTGGATGGTAGAAAGGGTCTTGCTTGACAACGCAAATGGAAATATCTAGAATGTGGGTCCAGGGACTATTTTTACAAACTGCGTGTTCTGCATTATACTTGGCAATTATGCCTACTATTTTAATTCTGTGACCATATTAGCCAACTTAACTGTCTTTTCTATTGTTTTGTTTTTGTGGTACAGGGGATTGTACTCAGGCCCTTTTGCTTGGCAGGCACAGTACCACTTGAGCTAAATCCCCTGCCTCAAATTTAACTGTTAGAAAATCATCTATTTGATCTGCCTCATTTTTATTTATCAAATATTTAAGATGTGTTAACTAGGCAATAAGCTGGAGATAAAGCACTCTCAAATCATTTATAATAATAACAAGGAATGAGTAGAAATCTGAAACTTTATTGTAGACTATATAATAATTTCAAAGCATTGGCGATCTCAGAGGGGTTTTACCAAAACAGTCTCAGCCTGTGAGTCAATCTTTTCTCTCCAGGAAATGTGTTGTGTAGGAAGCCTTGTAAAACTACATTTGATGTGATTGTCCTGCCCTTGTAGATTGTTGAACAGGCTCCTATATTATGTTATGTTTAGCTTTTCATGATAGAGCCAGAATGCTCTTTTTATTGCTCTAGTATTAAAGGGCAGGTAGCTGTTTTTCATTTTCTTCCTTTTCTATGTGATTCACTCTTGGAATAAACAGCCCCTGTTGTCCAAATATTTATAACTGAACCCCTTTTGGTTTTATAAAGCTTAAGTTGTCTATTAAGAAAAAGAGTATTCGGTGATCCTAACAGGTCATATGGTAAGTAACCCATCCAGCCTTGCTGCAGGTCTTGCTCTAAAAAGTAAATCAAATCTAGTAATCAATCCCTGTAAATACTTTATGAGCACCTGTATCTGCCAGGCATTGATCCCTCCTCTCACAGTCACCCTGCCGGAGCCTCTAGCTCTTCCTGGCTGATCCAATCCGTGTTGCTGACACAGAGCCTGCCCGGCCCACCAGCGCTCCTGGACCCCACTGACAATCACTCACCTCCACTGACTGTCATGTTCCCAGACACCAGGGGCGAACCTGCTTGGATCTCTTCTCCGACCTGGAATCTGTGTGTCCACATGGCAAGTGCTGACTTC
>PVIC010006971.1:0-52415 GCA_004025085.1 Thryonomys swinderianus
TCCTGGTAACCATATAGCACAATATTGGGCATGGTGTTCATGCCCACCAGCAATCAATACCACGTAGCACAGTGCTAGGTGTAGTGGCTCATGCCTGTAATCCCAGCACTCAGGAGGCAGAGGTGGGAAGATTGCTGAGTTTGAGGCTTGCCTGGACTACAAAGTGAGCTCAGGGTCAGCCTGAGCTACAAAGTGAGACCCTGTCTCAAAAAAAAAAAAAAAAGATTGGCAGTTTTTCTAACACTCCTTTTCTTTTTGTTTCTACGTTTTATATGGGAAGTCAGTGTAAGTTTTTTTTTTTTTTTTTAAGCTAGTGGGGATTGAATCCAGGGCCTTCATACTGAACTACATCCACTTCTGTTTTAATTTTGAGACAGAATTTTGCTAAAACACTGAGTAGCTAACATGGGTGCCCTTAACTTTACACCATACTCCCTCAGCCTCGCAGAGTGCTAGAATTTTTATCTTTGTTCACTGTAGCTAAGTTGTGTCTGTCCCCAGCTAGTGTGGGTTTTGAACAGTGTGTAAAGTGGAAACCATGCACAGACCAGCTCAGAACCAGTTGAAGTCAGGGCTTCAGGCTGAGAAGCCTGGTGGGCCACCCATGGGCTCTAGGACAAGATCCTAGAGTTGGCTTCCTCAGGTGGGAGTAGGGCTGGGGCTGGGTGGAGTTCCTGTAGTGCAGCCTTTACAAGCTTGCCAATCCTGCAATCTCAGGCCCTCTTATCGCTTATCTTATCCAGCAGCCTGATTTACCTTTCCTGCTATCACTGCCCACCTGAGGAGCCTCCTCTTTCAGCAACTCCTGAGAAGTCTCCATCCTCAATCCCAGTTCCTCTAGCCCCCTGCCCACCCCCCATGCTTCCTGATTCATTTTCTGCAGGGAGACCGCAGCCTGCCCCGCACACAGCCACGGAGGTGTCTGTCGGGTTGGAGTCCTGCAGGCTTCCTGGAGCTGCATTTTGGTGTCCCTCATAATTTTTCAAAGTTCTGGGGCACAGTCACATCACATGTGCTGCTGCTTTCTTTCCTTGGCATTCTGGAAGTTTGTGTCACCCATTCCTCAGGCCTCCTCAATCCTCAGCCATTTGCACTGTCAACACGGGCTGCCAGGTAGTACTAGTACTTTCAGTCCTGTTGGTTCCTCTTCCTTCTGTTGGGAGCAGAGCTGTCCTGTATCTCAGAGCAAATCCCAGGGTATCACAGCGGGTTGAGCCTGTCCTGCTTTCCCAGACCGCCCCTGCTGAGCCTGGAGAGAGGCCATTCCTTCCCCTGAGCTAGGCTCCTGGAACTTGTCTCCAAGGACAGGAGGCCTCCCTGCGGAGTTTCACTTTGATTTTTTTCCCCACCCTTTGCCCAGGGCAAGAAGGAATCTAAGCCTTACTGTGCAACCCAGTAAGTTTGAAACCCATGAAGGTTGGGCCCCGCCTTCCCTTTACCTGCAGCTGTTTAGTCCACAGGAGTTAGGATTCTATTCCTTGACCCCTGGTCACCACCCGCTAAGACTGCAGGGCCCTCCTGCTCAGCAGGTTTTTGGGCTCAGCTCCTCTACTCTCAGTGCCGTCATCAATAGGAAGAGCCTGGATTCCCAGCTCAGGCGCAGTGATTTCCTGAGTAAGCATGGGAGGGACATGCTTATTTAACTTCTTGTTTCCTGTTATAGGGATTGCTGGCGTTTAACAACTGAGAATTACTGTGTGCTATGGATGTACATGAGTTACTGTTACCAACTTTTCACCATTATAAACAGTTATAATTGTGTACAATCCAGTCAGCTCCATTGTGTGACAGTTTTAGAATCCATATTTTTACCAGGTGACTTCCTGGAAGGGGTGTTGTCACATGAAAGCGTGGACAGCCATACCATCAGGCTGACCTAAAGAGACCTGATTTAGGTGAATCTCATCAGCCTGATGTGTATACCTCTCCATCTTCCCATTCTTAATGAGGATCGATATTCTTTATCAATCCTGTTAGCTTTTGCCAAACTGTTAGACAAAACATGTTCTATTGTTTTTATTTCTATTTCTATGATTTTTAGTGATTTTCAGTACTGTGTCATATATGTACTAATTTTTACTGGGAAAAAATTGTTAATTATAAGAGCTCCAGATGGGTGTGGTGGTACAGGCCTATAATCACAGCATTTGGGAGGCTGAGTCAGGAAGATCTCCAAGGGTTCAAGACTAGGATAGGCTACACTGTGAGTTCAAGGCCAGTTTGAGGTATGCAGTAAGACCTTGTCTCAAAAACCAAAATTTTTTAAAAAAGAATTGAGTTCTATAGGTATTCTATTGAATAGTACCTGATTGGAAAGGCTGCAAATATTTGTACCCATTTGTTATCTTTTAATTTTGTGGTATTTTTAGCTATAATGTGATTTTTTTTTCCTTTGAGAAGAGTTTACCTAAACTATTTCCTGCAGTTTTTTATTGTTTGTTTATATTTAGATCTTTAATCCATTTTGGATTTTTAGTTTTTACTCATGGAAGACAGAAAATCACAACTTTGTATTTTAAACATTATGTACAATTGTAGAATTGACTCCCCTATACTTACCAATTGAGAAGGAGTGGGGTGGGGTTCGCGTAGACTTGACTACCTGTCAGGATCGAGAGGAGAAGGAGTGAAATTACCGCTCTTGGCTGATCTCTGAGGAAGAGCAGGCAAACGGGGAGGAGCTGAGAAATAATCCCAGTGAAGTCCACAAATTTAGTGAATGAGACCAGTAGATGGGTTAAAAGGTGATCTCAGGGCAAGATTTTAGATGTTAAGATACTAGAAGTAAATGTAGTAAATCCTATAAGGTGGTGCACACCTGTAATCCCAGCATTCAGGAGACTGGATCTTGGCTACCCTAAAAGCCCTCAAGGTTATAGCTGTGTACTGGGATCAAAGCTAGCCTGAACTACATAGCAAAACCCTGTCTTGAAAAAATAAACAGACCAAAGAAAGAAGGAGACAGAGAGGAAGAAGGATGGAGAAGGGGCATACTAGAAGAGCTGGGGTGTGCCTGTGAGTCGTATATCTGTCGCACCTCATGTCTGTCTTACCCCCTGCTGCACCTCTGATCAGAGATTCCCACGAGAGGTTCCAGAGCCCCGTAGCTAGAGCTCAAGACCAGAAACACAGCCCATGAAAGTTGCCTTCTGTAGTAGTGAACTGCATTGTTTTAATCACACCAGCCAGCGTGTCCTTGGAGTGAGTTGCCTTGGGGCTCCTGTCCTGGTCTTACTTGCAGCTCAAGAGCTAGCATCAGAGCCGGCTGGAGGGTTTCAAGGGCACCGCAGGCTGAGAGAGGCCTAGGTGTAAACTCTTCCTGGTGAGTGTTCATAGCAGAGCCTCCCTTGGCTGTGGAGTACCCTTTCATGTAGGAAGGAGGAAGCGGCATCCACAGGAGCTGCTGAGCTCCCTGCCTGGGAAATGGGGGTAACAGTGCTCTGTCGTATAAGGCAAGGCTGCTCTTGTTAATATTTGGTAGATCGGGCTAGAATATGGTAAAGACACCCTTGAATGCAGGCACAAAGCCTAATGCATCCAGAGGCAGTAAACTTACTTTGTTAGTTTGACGGGGGTCAGAGTCAGGGCCTCACATGTGCTAACCAACTGTTCTACCACTGAGCTGCACCCCAGGTCCCCTGAAGTTAGGGTTTTGAAAATCAAATCCAGAATTCTAGCCTATATAGTTCTTTCTCACTATTCGTGTTACATACCCAAGGGGTCCTATTAGAGTTTTGTTATTATTCTTAAAAATATAAGACAACAAAATAGTATTTTCCTAGAGAGGTGAAAGGTGAGAAAACCCAAGGTGTTGTTCTTTGTCCTTCGCTGAAACTGAGGTTTCCCTTCACCCTGTTTTCTCCTCCCTTCTTCCTGAAAGAAAGGTGCCACTTGGCAAAGCTTTTGAAATTCTTAGCTAAGCCCCTGAAAGGCCATTGATTACATGAGAAATCTGTTTTAACGTTTGGACTGTTGCTGTGGTCTGTATCCTTCTGTAATTTAAATAATGAAAAACTGCTTACAGGATTTGGGATGAGAAAGTTTAAAGTGCTTTTCAGGCATTAACATGAGAAATTAGATTAAGGCAAGCCATCTGGGCTTATGTAGTCATAACTTGCTGTGTCTTAAATGCTCCAATTTTTTTCTTGTGTTAGCCAGATTTTACATGCAGTAATCTCTACAAGTATTTATAAAACCCCTATAACCATCCTGGTCCCATTAAGTCTAGCACCTATATATATGTATATATATGTGTATATATATATTTATGTATATACACACACACATATATACTGTATATATATGTATATGTGTGTATATGTACAGTGTGTGTGTGTGTGTGTGTGTGTGTGTAGAACCAACCGAGTATGGAACTCAAGACGTTGGCACTTGGCAGATTGATGGCGGCACCACTGAGCTACATTCTTGGCCCAAGTCTAACCTGTTTCTTTTTATTGTATTGTCTTATAAACTTCTATTGAACATCATGCTGAGAAATAAATTCCCTTTCAATTTGTTAATCCTTTTTATTTGTATGCCTTGTAGTTTTTTATTTTAAAATTTTTACTAGTACATCTTTGCAGTACATGATCTTTCCATTCCTTGTGTGGAGTTGGTACATACACATAACATATATAAAAGAACATATTAATTCTCTTTTAAAGTCTCTTTTCCCTTCCTTCTCTTCCCCTCCCTCCCTCCCTTGGTTGATCCTCTTTCCATTTGGAAAGGACCTATCTCCCCATTTCCAATTAGCTGTCTTTTATTTTGCTCTTTATTAATAGTTTGGGCTTGTTACATAAAGGAAACCATGTGATATTTAAGCTTATGTGTCTGATACATTTCACTGAACATTACAGTCTCAAGGTGCATCCATTTTCCTACAAATCACTCAAGATTATCTTATGGTGGAGTAGTGTAAATAACACACTTTTACAATCCATTCATATAAGGGACTTCCAAGATTTAGATATTATGAACTGTGTTTCTGTATACATACAGGCTGGGTCCAAGCTTTACCTGTTAGGAGTTGTGCTGAGGTCAACATGGTATGTGTGAATCACTGTATTATAATGGCTTTAGCCCTTTTGGGAAGATACCTGGAAGGAGACTAGGGTCAGATCATTACATCTACGGGTAGACAGCTCGACTTGCCACGTCAGTGCTCTGCTGGAGTCATCCCAGACTTGCTAAAATCTGTTCCAGTGAAGAACTAAAGAAAAAAAAATGTGAAGTTTAGTGTAACAGAAGGTGGTGTATTTTGGGAGAAAAGATAGAAAAGAAAGAGAGCAGACAGCTACCATGAGGTGGTAGGGGCCGTTAGAGCTGAAAGTCCAGGACCTCTTACCCCTGGCTCCTTTTATTGGACTAGTATCTTTCTGTGCATAGGTGTGTGTCTTATACATTAGAGGACCCTTTGGTAGCTGTCTCTTATCTCTTTTTTGTTTTTCTTTCTTGATACCAGGGATCAAACTCAAGACCTTGTGCTTGCAAGGGAGGTGGTGGCACCACTGAGCTAAATCCCGAGCCCCTCTCATCACCCCTCTTGTATCCCATCAGGTGGCTGAGGGAAGCTGGCTTTCCTGTTAATTGTGCCGCCCAGAGTCTGGCTAGCTTTGTCTTTCTAATTACTTAACTCTGAAGGAAGAAACTACTTCAAGTAAGTTTCCTTATTGATCTTAATAAAGCTTAATAAGGCCTTTATGCTATATTCTCCTCCCGATAGGGCCCTGTCTTCTTATAGAATGAAATGTTTACTTTTAGGTTTTTGAGGATGCTCCATATTGATTTCCATAGTGTATCAGTTCCACATTCCTACCAGCAGTGTAGAAGGGTTCCTTTTTTTTCCCCCAGAGCCTCTAGCATTTGTTATTCTCTAATTTCTTTTTTTGTTTTGTTTTGTTTTCTTTATTATTTTATTTTATTTTATTTTATTTTATTTTATTTTTGAGACAGGGTCTCGCTTTGTAGTCCAGGCTGGCCCTGAGCTCACTATGTAGCCCAGGCAAGCCTGGAACTCAGCAATCCTCCTGTCTCTGCCTCCCGAGTGCTGGGATGACAGGCGTGAGCCACCACGCCCGGCACTATGGTATGTGGTGTGTGGTACTGGTTACTGGTGGACATGAGTCACCACGCCCAGCATTGTATGTGGTTACCGGGGATTGAACTCAGGGCCTTGCGCTTGGAAGACAGGCAGCGGAACCACTGAGCTAAATCTCTGGCCCTGTTTTTTTATTTTTTGAGACAGTGTCTCACTTTGCAGTTCAGCTTGGCCCCGAACTCCTGGAGATCCTCCTACCTCTGCCTCCCCAGGGCTGGGATTATAGGCCTGTTCCATCATGCCCAACTTTGTCTGATTTCTTGATGATGGCCATTCTTTCTGGAATAAGATAGAAGCTCAGTGTTGTTTTGATGCATTTCTGTAATGGCCAGAAATATTGAACATTTCTTTAGGTATCTACTGTACTTCTGTGAAGTATTTGTTCATTTCATTTGCCTATTTTTTGATTGAGTCTTTTATTTTAGGGAGGTCCAATTTTTTGAGTCCTTTATATATTCTAGATATTGTTACAAATGGCACATGAGAGTCTACCTGGACATAGGCTTTGTGCAAGCAGTAAGAGCTCATTTTATTCTGCCTCGGTGCAGGTAGGCTGAGATCATGAGTGATGTCGGAGACTGGCTGGAAACGTTTTTATAGGGTTTGAGGGTAGGGGTGAGAGGGTGTAATCTTAAAGAACCAGGGGGAATGCTTGGAGTCAGAGTTCCCAGGACAGCCACTGCAGGTGCGCAGGTAGCATGTCCTGGCCTGAATTTTCTTTCTAGGCATCCCTTCTGTTTCTGAGGACGATCATGGTCCTTGAGTGTTCCCTGTTGCTTGTTGAGGCTGCAGGTTTGCTGAGAGGGTCCCACTCAGGTCAGGCATGACAGGTACCAGCCTTCTGGCTGAGGAGTGGCTGGCAAAATTTATCTTCCCACTGTATGGATTGCCTTTTTACCCTGTTAGTTGTTTCCTTTGGTGTACAGAAACTTTTTAATTTGTCTGATCCCATTTGTTGATTCTCAGTTCTGTTTCCTGGGGAACCTGGATTCTGAGTACTTGATTATGACTGGGACTTCAAGAGTTTTATCTGTTTTGTCTTCCAACAGGTTACTGTGTTTCCGTTGTAGCACTTCATTGGTTATTTGGGGGGGGCCCTCCATCTTGATTTTATTATTATTATTATTTTTACATTTTTAATTGGTACATTATATATACATGTCACAATTACACTCCACATCGAGGATTTGTACCAGTATTTGACACTTCTCATTTTCCCCCTTCCCCTACCCACCCTACCACCCCCCGCCCCTATATACACAAGTTTTGTTTCCTTTTTTTACCATCAGTTTTTTTCTTTCCTCATTATTCACCCCTAAACCCCATTTCCCTTTGAATATTTACTATTTCACAATATGTCATGCATTCTAGAACACATTTACAACTTTAGTTTCTCATACCAGAGAAAAGATATGATATTTACACATCTGTGACCTATTCATTTCACTTATGAGTATGTCCTGAATATACATCCATTTGAGTATAAATTATTTAATCTCATCATTCTTTAAGGCAGAGTAATACTCCATTTTATTTTTAAAAAACTGCATCTTCTTTATTCAGTCTAGAGTTAATAGGCATTTGGGTTGTTTACAAGGTTTAGTTGTCACAAACTGAGCTGCTGTGAACATAGGTGCACATCCATCTTGATTTTCATTTAGTACATGGTGAGAAATACACAGTTTTCCTGGCACCGTTTACCAGAGCCTATTTTTCTTCTAGTATTCATAATTTTGCATCTCTAAATTATAATAGTCTAAGGATGTAGAGTAATTCCTTTCTCTTCCTTGCTTAAATAAAGTGTGAATAAGAAGAAGTTAAATGTTTTATAACCAAGGTAAAGCAAGAAAAGAAAGAGCACTAATGGGCTTAGCACAGCCCAGATTTACTGGGTAATTTTCTGTCACTTAGATTATTTAAGTAATATCAGTAACTCCACTGAGGTCCAGCTGAAGGACAGAGTATCTTCTGTTGTGATACTTCTTAAAGGTTTATACGCTGACTTTAGTCAGCACCGTCATTGTAGATATCAGGGCATGGGATGTGGTTTTTGTAGCAGAGGAGAGAGATTGTGCTCAACCTCTAATATAACAAGGAAAACAGGGAGCACATAGCCCGGGAGTAGATGGCGATTTGTAAGTGGACAATTAATTACCAAGAGGAAGTGCCTGGATAAGGAGAGGAGTCTGGCCAAGCCAGCTTCCAGGTCTTGTGCTGAGGCAGGTACAGGCTGCTGATAGGTGTATACCTCCATCGGACACTGGAGACCTGAAGGACGAGGACTCTGGCTAAATAGAGTCAGTAATGTGCATGTTAAAATTGCGCAGTGCAGAGACAGACAGAGATGTGGAAGTGTCCTGGAGAGTCTGATTAGAGTTCGGTAAAGGAGAGAAGCTCTGTCACTTGTAGCTAATTGCTCTTTTTATATCTGACAAGCATTTAGAAGCCTTAGTGCAGTAGCTTGATTATAACTCTTTATTGTTTGTTATTGTGTGATCTGATTTTAACCAAAGTGAAAAATGACTAATTTTCTTAGAAAAATAAAAGTTTTCCAATTCTGATTGTTTCTTGATGCTAAATAAATGCACTAAGTATAGTCATAATTTTCAAGAATTCTATAATTTAAGGGCCGGAGGGTTAGCTCAGTGGTTCCAGTGCCTGCCTCAAGAATTCTATAATTTAAAATAGATGCATCAGATGAGTAAGCCCATGCAGGGCTGGAACTAGAAGTCTTGGTTCTCATATAAGCCTTTGTCTCCTGTGGAACTTTGAACCAGTTTTTTTTTTTTTTTTTTTTTTTTTTTTTGAGACAGGGTCTTGCTTTGTAGTTCAGGCTGGCCCTCAGCTCACTATCTAGCCCAGGCAAGCCTAGAACTCAGCAATCCTGCCTCTGCTTTCCGAGTGCTGGGATTACAGGCGGGAGCCACCACGCCTGGCTGAACTAGTTTTTGTTTTAGGCAGTTTCAGTAAGGGAGGAAACAGTCCTATTTATAACAGCAACAAAAAGGATTCAATTATTAGTAATAAACAATCAAAGAAGTAAAAGATTTCTTACATTGAAAGTGACAAAACACTAATAATGAAAGAAATTACGACAAATAAATGCGAAGGTCCTTTGTGGGTTGGTAGAGTTAATGTCAAAATGTCCATACTGTCTACATTTATCTACAGATTCAGAACGTCTTTATCAGTCCCAATGTCTTTCTGTACAGAAAGAGAAAACACCTTGGGAACTATAGGTGCATACCTGGGGCCAGTTCTGCAGGAGGATGAGACAGGCAGATCCTTTGAGACGAGGCATCTAGGGCCTGCAAAGGCAGTATAGTGAGTCCCTACCTCAAAAAGAAAAAGTAAGAACAAACAATTCATATACAACCACCAATACCGCAGCACTCTTGAGCAATGTGAACATAGCCGAAAGCCTCGTGCTTCCTGATTTCAAAATACATCCTCAGACTTTAGTAATCTTAGCAGTATGTGCTGGCATCCAAACCAACACATGTCAGTGAACCAGAAGAGAGAAGTCATTCCTGTCAGCTGATCTTAACAAAACACCCAAAACACACAATGGGGAAAAGCAGCCTCTATCATAAATGGTGTTCGTGCCTGAAGTTGGACCCTTAAGCAGTATGCAAGTATCAACTCAAAATAATGTAAAGATTTAAATGTAACACAAAAAGGCAAAAAGATAGTAGAAAAGAATAAGGTGAAAAGGCTTCTGGTTAGGCAGTGATTTTTTTTTTTTTTTGACAGTACAAGTTTGTTTTGCAGTGACAGCAAAGGGAGTCTCAAGTGAGGTGGCATCAAAGCAGAAAGCTTCTCCACAGCGAAGGAAACAATCACCAGAGTTCAGAGGGAGCCCATACAATGGGAGAAAGTATTTGCAAACTGTGTATCTGTTAAGGAATTGAGACCCAAACTATATAAGGGAATCCTTCAGCTCAGCAGCAGAAACCCAAACAACCTAATATAAAAATGGGACAAGAGGGCCAGAGGGTTAGCTCAGTGGTTCCAGCATCTGCCTCACAAGCGCAAGGTCTTGAGTTTGATCCCTGGTAACAACATACAATGCTGGGCGTGTAGACTCACGCCCACCAGCAATCAATACCACATACCACAGTGCTGGGCGTGGTGGCTCACGCCTATAATCCCAGCACTCAGGAGGCAGAGACAGGAGGATTGCTGAGTTCGAGGCTTGCCTGGGCTATATAGTGAGCTCAGAGCCAGCCTGAACTACAAAGGGAGACCCTGTCTCAAAAAAAAAAGGGACAAGAGCCTGAATAGACGTTTCTCCTAGAAGACACAGAAATGACCAACAGTCATGTGAGAAGATGCCTATTGTTATCCAGGAAGCCAGAGAATATCTCTTTCTGCCCTTGGAAGGCTCCTGTTTGAAGAGAGATGGAGGGTAACACATGTTTCCCCAGATATCCAAAAGGGGCACATTCATACACTGCTGGGATTGTAAGCTGGTACAACTAGTATAGAAAACAGTATAGAGATCCATTAGGAATGAAAGACAGAACGTTACGGTCTATCTGTCCTACTTTTGGATACATTTTCATGGGAAATGGAAAGGTCTGCCATGTGGAGCTTACTGCAGGGCTTACCGCAGGGCTGTTCATAGTAACCAGGATATGGAAACCATCGAAATGTCCTTATACAGAGAGGTGGGTTTGAGAGAAACTAATAAATGTATGGACCACCAGAGTGTTACTTTTAAAGGGAAGGAAATTGTGTCATTTGTGACAGCCTAGACACACTAGGGACATTATGCTGAGGATAAAATAAGCCAGTTATGCAGCGGTAATACTTTATCGTGTCATTCCTGTGAGAACTCGATCATAGACACCTGGAAGCAGAGAGAGAGTAGGGTGGGGTGCCAGGGGCCAGCTGGGAGTAGATGGGAGGTATATGTTGGTCTAGAAGGCTGCACAGTTCAGAATATCTCATGGACAGTTAGCAGTACTGTGTTGTATACTTGGTTTGGTGATGTATTTTTTAATGGTAGCTTTGAGAGGTGGTAGACATACTAATCAGCTAATATTGCTCATTGTTTCTCAAGGTGTACTTACATCAAAACCTCAAGGGAGGTTGGATATCAGATACGGAAAAACACAGTGGCACCTCGGTTCACAAAGTTAATTTGTTCTGTGATTATGGAACAGACGGCCATGCTTGTATTTGTCACCCAGTGCAGACTGTGCAAACAGAAATAAAATTTTGCCAAACACTTCTACTTGGGAACCACATGGCAAACGAAAGGTTTTTCGAACAGAGGAATAGATCATTGTATAGCAGGGATGTGTTCTAATGTTTTGCAATACAGTAGGGTGACTATGGTCCATGGTCAATTTATTATAAATTTTAGAAAAAACTAGAAGAGAGGTTTGAAGTTTCCTAATAACAAGACACAATATTTTTGTTTTTGTTTTGGACCAGGAATCAAACTCAGGACATTGGACTTGCAAGGCAGGCATCAGAACCATTGACTAAATCCCTGCCCAAGACACCTTGTTTAAAGAAAAGGAAAAGCTAAGTGCTCTGTCTTCAGGACAGATTACATCAAATAATCACCCTCTACCCCAGAAGTATTATACATGAATTAGAATATTTCTGTAAAATTTTAAAAACATCAAATTGCACACTTTAAAAAAATTCAACATTTTTTCCCCCAGAATTATACCTGGATAAAGCCTAGAGGGGAAACTGAGCCCATCCTGTCTTCAGTTCCTGTGTTTATGTGGAAGTCATGGGCGAAAAAAGCGGCCTCAGAGTGCTTGAAACTCAAAGTAATAACTTGTGGGTGTTTAAAATTTTTTCGTGACTCGGACCCTTGTGAAAGTTGGGGCCTCTTAGGAAACACTTTTGTGAGTGTTGGCAGCATTGTGCACCCCCTAAACTCCACCCACAGTCTCCATCCATGGGCTGCTGAGCATTTTGTGAACTGTGACCTAATGTCCAACATTATTACAGTTTACTTTCAATTTTATTTTTTTGTTTGTTTTTTTGGGTTTTTTTTTTTTGAGACAGGGTCTTGCTTTGCAGTTCAGGCTGGCCCTGAGCTCACTATGTAGCCCAGGCAAGACTCGAACTCAGCAATCCTCCTGTCTCTGCCTCTCGAGGGCTGGGATTACAGACGTGAGCCACCACGCCCAGTTTCAATTTTATTTTTGTTCTGGGGATTTTCAGGACTATAAAATATCAGCACATAGTAGGTTACTTGAATATATTTCTTAGATTCTTTATACTAACATTTGGAAGTCTTAAATATTTTCTAAAAATGAATAAGCCAGCCAATTTTGAAGTGTACTGTTTTGTTACTTCGTGGTTAAATAGGCTCAGCTCTCTCCTGCATGGTCAGGCTGCCTCCCTCAGCTGGGCACCTGTGAAGTGTTGAGTGTCCTTCACACAGTTGTCCACAGAGCAGACAGTCACGGCAGAGTCCCTGTGCCCATCACGGTGATGAGCCCCCTACACTGCCTGCGCCACCATGGCTGGCCACCTCAAGTCACGAGCACGTGCCTGCAGTCCACAGAGTGTTAGCTATACTCAGGGCAAATGTGTTTCAGATGCATGTTCTTATCCTTTTACAAATCCACAGTAGATGTTTAGTAAATGCCATGCTGGCTTTGAGGTGCACTTCCTTTCTACGGAATGGCAGGCAGGCCAGCCTGTGTGGTGACGCAGTACAATTAAAGATTAATCTCAGTGCTACTGCCCTTCTTCAGACTAAAAAGCTAACTTTTTATATCAGTTCTGCATGTAACTAATATGCTTTCAGCCTCCCTGGTTTCTTTCATAAAGTATCCTGTTTTCGTGTGGAAATGAGCTAGTTGCTGGTGCAGTTAGTAGTGATTGAAAGGGACTCATGATCCTCTCTGAGTGTTAGCGATTTTGTGTGTACTTTTACGTGGTGGATAGTTGATGCAGCAAGATATATTTTACATTATGATTCATTAAACACTTGCACACTGTTGCCTGAAATAAAGCTCATTGCCCATTAGTATTTTACCCTTATCCTGTATATTCCAATACCTCCTGTGTTATTTCCTTAAAAAGTAATGCTTATCACTCTCCATTCAGTGAATTAACACAGCTTGGTGAGGATGTCAGATTACAGATTATGAAATGAGGAAGTGGTGTTTAGGTCTATGATCCTTTTCATTATCCCCTTATGATTTCTGAGATATATCTGAAGACCGTTTTGTTCAGCTTGCATGTTTTCAAACCAACATACATTGTCAGGTGCTCCTACAGAAATTTGTGGGAGTTTTGTCTGTATGTTTTGAAATTTAGGGAGGTCTTTCTATTTATTCTCTATTCTCTATTCTTTCTATTTCTCTTCTTATATTTCTCTATTCTGTGATTATTAAGCAAAATACAAATAGTAAGCTTTGTGATTCTGTTTTTTTTAACTTGACATGGTTAACTTAATTGGAAATAGTTTGCTACTTGTCCAGTTAATGTTTTACATTTTACATAAATTGTGGCAAAGCCAGGAAGAACTTCCAAGTTCCTGATTTATAATTTACCATTCAGATAAAATTATCAAAGGTAACTTTTCTCTTTTTTCTCCCCTCCTCTCCCCTCCCCTCTTTCTTGAGACAAGGTCACACTTTGTAGTTCAGGCTGGCCCTGAGCTCACTGTGTAGCCCAGACAAGCCTTGAACTCAGCAATCCTCCTGCCTCTGTCTCCCGAGTGCTGGGATTACAGGCGTGAGCCACCACGCCCAGCACTGTGGTATATGGTACTGATTGCTGGTGGGTTTGAGTCACCATGCCTGGTATTGTTGTATGTGGTTACTGGGGATTGAACTCTGGTCCTTGCACTTGCCAGGCAGGGGCTGGAACCACTGAACTAAACCTCCAGCCCCAATTTTGCTTTTCTGTTGAAAGAACTAGAACTATATTAGGCAGTATTTTCTGTTTTTAGGACTTCAATAAATTTATACTTCTACCTGCAGGCTTGGCCTGGTCAGAGTGGTCACATTTTGACTGTCGCTGTTCTGATGTCTTCCTACAGAATCGCAAGAGTTTCTCCCCAACCAGCCAAGATGAACATGGTGAAGAGAATCATGGGGCGGCCGCGGCAGGAGGAGTGCAGCCCGCAGGACAACGCCTTGGGTCTCATGCACCTCCGCCGGCTCTTCACAGAGCTGTGCCATCCTCCCCGGCACATGACCCAGAAGGAGCAGGAAGAGAAACTGTACATGATGCTACCCGTGTTCAACAGGGTGAGTGTGTGGCACGCACACAGGCACCTGTCTCCTTGGAGCGAGCATCGCGGGCAGTGGGACATCTCAGAGGAGGGATGAAGGGAAGTGTTGGTTTCTATTAAGCCTGCTGTTGTCATTCATTTTAAAAAAGTTTGCTGCTGGGCCAGAGGTTTAGCTCAGTGGTTCCGGTGCCTGCCTCGAAAGCGCAAGGTCCTGAGTTCGATCCCTGGTAACCACATACAATGCTGGGTGTGGAGACTCATGCCCATCAGCAATGAATACCACATACCACAGTGCTGGGTGTGGTGGCTCACGCCTGTAATCCCAGCACTCGGGAGGCAGAGACAGGCGGATTGCTGAGTTCAAGGCTTGCCTGGACTACACAGTGAGCTCAGAGCCTGCCTGAACTAGAAAAACAAGACCCTGTCTCAAAAAAAAAAAAAAAAAAAAAAAAGTTTGCTGCTAAGGTAACAAGGCTGCGTGTATAATGCACTTGGGAAGTACAGCACTTAATGAGACCTCTTTCCATCTAATCGCCTCAAGAGGTGTAAAATAGCTCTGTGGTGGTGGTCGTGGGAGATTGTAAATGACCGTTTCTGTTACAGTAGTCTCCGGTTCCCGAGGGATGAGTATATTGTTCCAATGGGTGAATTTGCCCAGGCTCTTTGTACCCTTTAAAAACTACTGTGTTGGCTTTGCTGTCTGGGTTTTTTTTGTTGTTGTTGTTTTTGTTTTTTCCTTTTGGAGACAGGGTCTCACTTTGTAGTTCAGGCTGGCCCTGAGCTCACTATGTAGTCCAGGCAAGCTTCGAACTCAGCAATCCTCCTGTCTGCCTCCCGAGTGCTGGGATTACAGGCATGAGCCACCGCACCCAGCACTGTGGTATGTGGTATTGATTGCTGGTGGGTGTGAGTCTCTATGCTCTGCTGTCTGGGTTTTTATAAGATTGCCATAGTCGTATACTGTAGAGAGTCTATGCAGAATCATCGGTCTTATGTATTTTGTTGAATCCATGTAGTGGTCTTGTTGGAACTTTTTAAAAATAACTGTTTTCTATTGATCATGGGTTTATAAGCACATAGTTTTAAAAAGTCAAGTGGTTCCTCAGGCTTATAGCTACCCTACTGTTCTCCACCACTAATTGCTGCTGTCTCTGAAGCTTTTAAATAACATTTTCTCTACAGCTCCTGATTATTCTGTTTTAATTGACTTCCTGCTGAGGAGTACAAGTTTGCCTTTTTACTTCCCATCCCTCTAAACTGTCGCCCACACACATGCTCACACTGTCTTGTGTGCGCCTCTCCTTGCCCCTTGCACATGTGTGCTTTTGGTGCGCACTCTGGTCCATGTCCATACTCTGTGGACTGTGGCAGACGTGTTGTACCAGCACCATGGGTTTTCCAATCAACTACAGTGTTTCAGAACTTGTTCCCCCAAGACTTCCTAATTGCTTCATTTTGTCTTTCTCCCCATTGGTGTTTCTCTGTTTTCTTTTTATCTCTCCCCTTTCTTCTATTCTCTCCCTCATCCCACCTCTCTGTGCTTTGTCTTTCTATCCTGGCTTCTCTCCTTTTCCCTGACTGTCCTCCTCTTTATTTATTTTAGTTTTAATATTTTAAATTGATTTTATTGGTACATTTTATATACACATCATGATCACAATGGGCATTGAGGATTTGTACCAATACATGACATGACTTAGTTCTCATTTTTTTCATTCCCCTGCCCTCCCAAATCCCCCATCCTCTATATACATAAGTTTTGTTTCATTGTTTTTAGTCATCAAATTTTTCCTTTCCCTTTTTAACTTACCTTACCCCCACTTTTCCCTTTGAATATTTTCTTCCTATTTCACAATACCTATCATACATTTTAGAACTTACACCTTCAGTTCCACATACCAGAGAAAAGATATGGTATTTACACATCAGTGTCCTATTTATTTCACTTATGAATATGTTCTCAAGGTACATCCCTTTATCATTCTTTTTTTTTTTTTTTTTTTTTTTTGAGACAGGGTTGTAGTTCAGGCTGGCCCCTGAGCTCACTATGTAGCCCAGACAGGCCTCCAACTCAGCAATCCTCCTGTCTCTGCCTCCTGAGTTCTGGGATTACAGGTGCCCTTTATCATTCTTTATGGCAGAGTAATATTCCATTTTATTTTTAAAAACCCACATCTTCTTTATCTAGTCATCAGTTGATAAGCATTTGGGTTGTTTCCAAACTTTAGTTTTCACGGGCTGGAGATTTAGCTCAGTGGTTCCAGTGCCTGCCTTGCAAGTGCAAGGTCCTGGGTTCAATCCCGGGAACCACATACAATGCTGGGCGTGGTGACTCACACCTACCAGCAATCAATACCATATACCACAATGCAGGGCGTGGTGGCTCAGACCTGTAATCCCAGCACTCAGGAGGTAGAGGCAGTAGGATTGCTGAGTTCCAGGCTTGCCTGGGCTACATAGTGAGTTCAGGGCCATCCTGAACTACAAAGCGAGACCCTGTCTCAAAAAAAAAAAAAGATTTAGCTATCACAAAGTGAGCTGTTATAAACCTGGGTGCACACATGTCACTGTAATATTTATCTTGTCATTCTTTCATATATATCCCCAGTAGGGGAATAGCAGGGTCAAATGGGACCTCAAATCCTAGTTTTTTGAGGAATCTCCACAGTGATCTCCATAGTGGTTGCACCAGTCTGCATTCCTACCAGCAGTGGAGAAGGGTTCCTTTCTCCCTGCAACCCAGCCAGCATTTGTTTTTAGTTGTTTTTGTGATAGCAGCCATTCTTTGTGGAGTGAGACTCTTATTTTTTATGACTACATGTATACAGGGTGTGATGTCTGCAGTTTTTATGTGGAGCATTTTAATTCCTCTTTCAATACCCTTTCTCCCCTCCTTTTTCCCCTGCCCATCTCTTGTTTCCCCTTCCCATTTGGGAAAGATCTAACTCCCTATCTCCTGTTACTTATCTTTCATTTTGCTCCTTATTTATTCTTTGGGTTTTTCATCTAAGAGCTGTATATGTGATTTATTTCACATAACATTACAGTCTCATGGTGCATCTATTTCCCCACACACACAACTCATATATATCCTTCTTTACCCTAAAGTAGTACTCCATGGTATATAAATACCACATTTTCTTTATCCATTCATCACTTGATAGACACACAGGTTGCTCCCAAGATTTAACTTTTAATTGTTCTTTTCTTTCTTTCTCTCTCTCCCTTCTTGTTTCTCTGTCCCTCTCTCCCTCTCCCTGTCCCTCCCTCCCTCCCTCCCTCTCTCTCTCTCTCTCTCTCTCTCATGTGTGTGGTACCAAGGATGGAACTCAGGACCTTGTGTTTGCAAGGCAGGTGTGGCACCACTGAGCTAAATCTCTCCCCTTCCCATTTCTCCATCTTCCTGCATCTTCCATTCTCTTTCTATGTCTTCACCTTTTTCTATCTTTCCCTTTTTTGTCATTCATTTCCCTGTTTCTCTTCTCCCTGTTTTCCCATTTTTAATCTTTCTGCCTGTTCTTTTTTTTTTTCTTCTCCTCTCTGTCCTTCCCTGCCTCTCTGCCTTCTGTTTCCCGAGGTCTCTGACTTGTTAGCTTTTGTCTGTGTTGTTCCTTCTCTCTTAGTCTGTTTCTCTGTAGGAAACTTTCTGAGCTCATCTTTGATACTTAAGAATGAGACATCTACTGGACTAAACCTTAGGTCTCCACAAGTGAAGTTTCCACCTGGTTAGAGAGACCTGTGAGCTTTCATAGCCTTGGCTCTTCTCTTAAGTATGTCATTGTCCAGGGCGAGGGGTCTTCCCATCCACCCAGAGCAAACAAGCCTGATGGCTCATGTGTTCTTGTTTACCTAAGCTGGCAATCAGGTTGATATGTCATGTTCAATATGTAGCCTTTCCCTATGCCTCTTAATCTTCACATATCAGCAAACTGGTCCTCAGAATGATACTAGGATCTCTACCCTTCCTCTGGAAAAATTAACTCTGGTTGTCTGCTGCCTGGGGAAGGGGAGACACTTTAATTTTCTGGGCCGTAAAATAAGAGTAAGAATATCTACATTAAGGAAGGGCGTGGTACACGCCTGTAATCCTAGCACTTAGTGTGCTGAGCAGGCAGATCAGCAAGAGTTCAAAGGCAGCCTAGGCCACCTAGTAAATTCAAGAATTCAAGGCTGACCAGAATTGCATACTACATAGTGAGACACTGCCTCAAAGAAACTAAAAAACAAAAAAAAACTTGTCTTCAGCAACTTTTAATTGTTATGTTTTTGTTACTGCATTAAAAGTACAAACATTAGAAAATAAAGCAGAGTCCAGACTGAGTATGCTGAAATATTATACATTTGTGTGTTACTCAGACCTTGCGAACAGTGCAGGCTGAGGGCAGCAGGGAGAGATGGGTCCTGTGACTCTGTTGGCTGTTTGTTCGTTCACTATCCTTGCAGTGGCTCGTGTGGGGAACTTGTGACAGGTGCACAGGCAGGCCATCCTGGGCTGCGCTGGGCACCGGGGCCTCAGAGAGAGACAGACTGCGATCTCTGAGGCTAGAGTGTGGTGCGGAAGGGCAGCACATGCACTGATGGCACAGGGAGGAGAGTGAGGTCAAGACTCACACTGGGGAGACTCCAGGGATCCAGGAGAGAAGTCTTCCTGAAGAGGGACTCATTCATGAGCCTGTAAAAGATGACACTTGACCACTGTGTGGATAGACGGGACCTGCCTAACTAATGAGCTGGCAGAAGTTCTGGTGTGAGACATGGTCAAAGATGGTGCACGTTTGGGAATGTACGGCATTGATATTCTATAATGAAGGCAAAAAACATGGCTGTCAGGATGCCTGGGAGCACAGTGTGTTGTTTAGAGCTGGCCTTGTCCTGCAGGCTTGGAGAGACTGTGACGTGGAAGCAGCAGGGAGAGAGGAAAGGGCCTGACCCGGGGCTGTCTCCCACACCTGCAGTATTGAGAGCTTAGTGTTTTCCACAGCAGCTTGGAAATTTGCAGTTTTCAGGAGCAGGTTCATGGTGTGCCTTTGGGTCTAAACTGTTCTGGAGCTTCCGTGGTGGAGGCAGTCAGCAAATAATTAAAAGTTAACCTGACGGGACATCACAAAATGTCATCACAAAATGTCTTAGTTGAGACTCCGGAAAGGAACGAGATCACTCATGGTTCATACTGACACATGAGTGCACTGGCAGAGCAAATGGCTTCTGCTTTCTTTTGTTGTGAGGCTGGTTTTCACTGTGTTGGGCATGCAGGCCTAGAATTTGTGATTCTCCTGCCTCAGCCTTCCCAAGTAGCCAGGATTATAGATGGTGCCACTATGGCTGGCTTAGGAAGTGAATGAATGAAGAAAGGAAGGAAGGGAAGGAAGGAGGGAGGGAGGGATGAGGAAACCCATAAGGGATAGAGAGGCGCTAGAGCAGAAAGAATGAGGACAGGCTGGAAGTTTCTAGAAGCAGCACAGTTGACACTGTCACCAAACGGGCCACAGCGAATGTGATGCAAAGTGAAAAGTGTTGATGGGAAAGTCAGCAGCCCAAAAGCAGTGAGCTTGATTGGAGATGCACAAAGACAGGAGACACAGACGAGAGTTTGGGCCATATCCAAGCAGGCAGCTCCGCGGAGCCTGGTGGGGGTCGTCTCAGTTTTGTGTTGCTGCGACAAGGCCTGGAGGTTGGGTCTTCATTTTTACACTTCATCTTAGCCAAAAAGCCGAGAAGCAATAAGGGTCTTCATTTTTAAAACGATGCTGCCGCCAATGTGTCCTGGCAAGGGCCCCACCAGTGTCACAGTGTAGTGGACAGAAGGGTCAGCTGGACATGCGGACTGTCCTTGAGTTACAAAAACACATCTCCCTACAGCTGAACTCCTCTTCACATCCTAAGACAGAGTCACCCGTGAGTGAGCTTGGCCCCAGGACCCGATTTCCACCTTCCCACAGGGTCACCGTGGGCCTGGCCTGAGAGCCCAAGAGCCAAGTGACTGTGAGGCAAGCTGGGCAGTGAAGGTGACTTCTTGTTTATTTATAATATTTTGTTTTGGTTTTAAAGGTGAGCAAGTGCCAAACATGCTTATAAAGAGAAGAGAGTAGCAGGGAAGAAGAATTTGGAACCTTTCAGGAAAGGGTGAGATTAGAGGGGGAGGGGTCAAATTCCAGATGAATGAATGAGCCCTGAACAGGAAGGACACTCGGCCCATTGTGTAGGGGAGCGGATTTGCCGCTTGTGAGGACGGCCTCTTAGCTATGGTCGGTATTGAATAAGATGGTGTTTCATGGCCTTGGATTCCTCTGATCATACATGAAGGACGTGGCACCTACCATCCCAGTTATCATGAAGCTGAGACAGGGTGATCTCAAAGTAAAATAAAAAGGGCTGGAGATGTAGCTCAGGGCTCCCTGCTTCAATCAACAGCACCCCTCTTCTCCTCCATAGAGTCTAAGGTAATGGGTTGAGTGGGAGACTTAAGGAAATCAATGAATGCTATTAGAGAATGGGAGAGGAACTGAAAAAGAGCCACACAAGAGCGGTATGTACTGTGAAACAACTGACTAGTATTAAGGGCCTGGAAAATGCTGATGATGTGGTGTTTGTACTGGATTCTCAGACTGCATGTTTTTAATAGTGAATGGAGAGGCTGGACTCGCTCTGCTGAGAACTAGGGCGAATGGGTGGCCAGTCAGGGCCATGAGGAGGGGGTAGAAAGGCCCAAGTAGCTGTTTTTAAAAAGGGAGAAGAAACAGACCATACTATGAAAACGCATGGTTTCAAGCTGTGTTCAGATAAGTAATTTATTCTTTTGTTTTTAAATGTCTGGATGTGCTGCTCTAGGCTACAGAGTAGTTCAAGATAATTTCCTCCTCTTAGATGTGGTAACACTGACGGGGTGGTGAATACGTTTAAAGTAGTTAAGGGAATATGTTCTCAGTTCCATGTATGTGCGGCTGTGTAAAGTGTGTGTATGGTGCTGGGAATTAATCCCAGGCCTCACACATGCTAAGTGCTTTACCACTGAGCTACACCTGTAGGTCAGGTAAAAGTTGTTTCTATACCACGGTGGCCAGTTAAACACACAAAAATGATAATAGTTGGACTAGGATACCCCTCAGGTCTCATTGTGCTTCATTAGGAATAGGCTGTGTATCCTGCTCCCTGTGCATGAATAGTTTCCACAGCAGGAAGTGCGTTTGATGAGTGCTCTGGGCAGCTATGGAACCGGCAGCACCTACCAGGATTGCTAAGGATGAGTTGTGTCTAGTTCTTGGCCTTTGCTGGGTCTCTGCGCACAGTTAGTGACCATGATGCTGTCAGGCGTGGTATGTGAAGAATGCATGGCGGCGCTGGGGCGGGGGTTGCGGGGGTAGGGGTGGGGATGCCTCGGAGACCTGAGCTGGAAACAGCCACAACATGTGCTTTTTCGGCGCAGGACTCATGCTAGGGTCTTGAAAAGCCTCCTGTGGTCTTTATAGAAGTCCTACAAGGAGGGTGCTGTTAACCGAGAGCTGGTGGTGGAGTCTCAGAATAGCTCCATGTTATTTATTCAACATTCCACAAAATAATTAACCTTTAGTACCAAGAACAAAAGCCTGCAGAGAAATTACTTGGTTTGAACTGATTTACAATGAGCAGCCTTTTAGTTTTCCAAATTCATTAACTGCTATTGTTAGCTATTTGGGAATATGTTATCATACTTCATTATGTGTTTTTAAAGGTAGTCTTAAAAATGTAGTCTTTCCTGAGTAGGTATTTTATAAGAAATTCCTTTTTTTTTTCCTGTATGTGTTTGAGAAGCATCTAAGTTAAATACAGCATCCTCTATCAGTTCCTTTACAGACAGGCTTTATTTTCAAGCCATTGGCTTTCAAAGGAAGATGCCCAAGTATAGAACCAAATAACAGAGCCAGACCCTGGCAGATGCCCTCTCTGTGGCGGCATTACTGCTTCTTTTGCAATTACTGTGTGGCGGGGTTGAGGGGGGCGGCTGCTGAGTGTAACTGGCGCTGTGTGACAGAGGACTGCAGGACCCAGCCTGCAGCAGTCCTGTGGACTGGCCCAGCCTGGAGCCGCCCAGAGCCCTGAGGCCGTGGTCTTGGGAGGCGGACACAACCCGAGAGGGGAGTGGCTGGGTGGGGCCTGGCTGCTCCTTCTCCCTTAGGTAGTGATCCTTGGAAATAAACAAATGATGACTAGGTGTGATAAGTGTTTTTCTCGTCATCAATAGTAATTGATAGGAAAACTGACCAACTTAAGAAATAATGTGATCACATCTAAATTGTTATTTGATTTTTTACATTTTTATAGATTATTTCAGAACTAAGGATAGCTAGTGCTCTGTAACTTAATTTTGGATATTGCATGTATTTAGGAGACAAACATTCTATTCTAGAAAATGTTGAAAACATCCAACCTCTATTTTGCTAGTCGTATGTAATGCATGTGTATTGGGCAGCCTCATTTAATAAGTGTGTATCCAGCCTCTACCTGGTGCATGTAGGTATGTAATACCTTCAGCCTGTTCTTCCCTCTAGTCCATGGCATGCAAAGGGGGAAGTGCCAGGCATTCCCTGAAATTTATTTAGGTAGAAACATTAACAACGACTCTTTCAGAGAGGGCTGAGGATTCAGAGCACTTGCCTCCTGACTGCGAGGCCCTTGGTCTGCTGTCTGGCTCAGGAAAACGAAAGAAAACAGCAGGAAAGAACACACACAACCAAAAGCCCTATGGAAAAATGACCCTATTAGAGATAAGTCAAGCTGTGCAGTTTCCCTGTAAAGGCGAACCTCAGGCAGTCTAACCCTGATAGGGGTTGGCTGTCAGAGTTTATTTGAGAAATAGTAAAACTGAGTGATAAGACCTGGCTTGAGATCCCGCAGCCCTAGTTTTAAGTTATGTCTCAGCACCTCCTGGCTTCCATTAACTCTCTAGCTCTTAATTTCCTTACCTGTAAATCAAGGATAATAATAGCATCTATTATATAGGATTTTATGAGATTTAAATGACACGTCAAGCGTTGTGCAGACTGTAAATGCGTGATGAGGGTGGTTATTCACTGAATCTGCCGGAAGACGCTTTAGTTCTTGCTGCTGTCTTGGATCTGAGTTATGCACATCATAATCCGTAAGAGAATCCTCTTTTGAGTTCAGGGTGTTGAATTCTCTTGCTCAGCTCTTGCATGGGACATGTTAGGAGGGTTCAGCGAAGCAGAGACAGTGGAGCCCAGGCTCTCACTCCAGCCCCTCACGTGTGGACGGCAGGAAGAGAAAGCACCCCTAGTACTTCTGATTTGTTTTTGCATTGAAAGGCAACAGTAGCTGCCTTCTCTGCTCTTGGCTCCCTGTGTATTCAGCATCCTCAGGTGCCTGGCGCAGTTCCTGAACCTCCACTGCGCTACCCTGCTGTCCCCCTCTTACAGCATTGTACCCCCCAGCCTCTAGCTCACAGCCACTTGCCTCGGTCTCCCTCCCAGCCGCAGCCTTCTGCTGCCTGAACCCCTCTTCTGTATGGTTCCCGGTGCCATGCTGAGCCATGGCAATCCTTCCCGTAAGCAGACCTTCTCTACAACCAGCTTCTGCCCGAGGCTTTCTCTTTCAGTTACTGTTCTAGTTCTTCGCCACAAGCTGCTATCTTACCATCATTTCAATCCTTTTGTTTTTGCTGTTGGTGCTGGGTGTTGAACCCAGGGCTTTATCTTTGCTGAGCATGTGCTCCACCGCTGAGCTATCCCTGTGGCTGATGATAATTTTTAAATGCAGTCATTTCACATATGTTTTCTATAGTACAGTGTAAACTCCACAGGCTCTGGGTTATGTGTTTTATTTACCTTCACACTGCTCACTCTTAGAACACTGCTTGGCAGTAATAGGAGGTCAGTAACTGCTTGAAATTTCTTTATAGAAATAAAACAGTCAATGTTAGAGCTTCTGTGAAAGGTTAGTGGAATTTTCAACACTGTATCACTTGGCCAATGAGAAGACTGCTTGTATAACCATATTCTCCCTGTCTAAGAGGTGCACTTTAATTTTTAGAAAGTTGTCCTTATGCATGAATAAAATACTTCATTCTTAGAAGCAAAATATACCTCAGCATCCTCTAAACGTTAAGAATCCAGGTCAAGACCTTTGTCCCTGTCTGAGCAGAGGTAGAATTCACGTGCATTTCAGTATCGAGCTTCTTAGTTGTTACTTCCCTCCAGCCTGTGGAAGAATATGTCACAGTGACTGGCTGACGAGAAGCGCAGAGTGTTTACCCCATCTCAGCAGGAAGGACCAGTCTGTTGAGAAGTTCTTGAGAAACAACAGTTTTATTCTTTAAAGTCATCAGTGAGAAACATGGTATCTATTATAAGGGTATAACATTTTCTTTTAAAAGAATATGATCTATTTTACATGCTTGTGTTAGGCTCTTTGGAAGAACATTTTTAGCATATAAGAGTACTTCCTTCAATATGAATTTTTTTCTTTCTTTTGGTCATAAAGATGATGTGGTTAACCAGGTCTCCTCTCTTGGATGTTTGAGCCAAAATTCATAATTAAAATACAGAAAGTATAGCAGTCTTGATTTGGGTTTTAAGTATGTTTTGAAGCAGGATCTCACTGCAATTCAGGCTGGCCTTGAACTCACCATGGAGCCCAGGCTGAGCTTGAATTTGTGGCAGTCCTCCTGCCTCAGCTTTCCGAGTGCTGGAGTTACAGGCATGCCACCATGCCCTGCTTGTCTTGTTTTTATTTTTTGCATTTATTTTGTTTTGTTTTCTTCTCCGCCGCCCCCCCCCCCCCCCCAGTCTAACACTGAGCTATATCCGCAGCTCCTTTTTTTACTTTCTGACTCAGGGCCTTGGGCTGGTCTTAAACTTCTAATCCTCCTGCCTCAGCCTCCCCTGACCTATAATGATCTTAGGTTTTTGTTTACTTTTTCCCTCCTAATCTGTCCCTTTAGCCTGGGTTTTATACTTGCTGATTTATGCTGTTGTCTGTCTTCAGCTATATGCTCACGATATCCTTCAGTGTTCCTTGGATAGTCTGCAGAATGTGGTTGTGGGTGAGGGTCACAAAGAAACAACTGACCCCATGTTGGGAGAAGGGCGGGCACTGTCTTTGTGAAGGAATTCTAGAATGAGTAAGTTCTGTTTTCTCCCTCTTTGGTGACATTCAAATGGAAATAAGAATGTCATTTCCCTGCTATAATGGAAATTGTGATAATGTCTTTCAGCTGTAAAGAACGGTTTTTAAAGCAACATTTCAAGATACAGCTAGGTGGATAGCTACTAACATACCATTTCTCTTCTATGGTTATATACCAAGGCTTCATTTTCTTATTCTCATCTTCCTATACCACTTTACTTATATAATGTATGAATGAGATTTTTCTTTTCTTTTTTCTTTTGGTGGTACTTAGCTCAGGACTTTGTACTTGGTAGGCAGGTGCAGTGCCCTGAGCTATACCCTGGGTTTGTTTGTGTTAATGTTTTGTGAAAACAAGTTTATTTTAATAGCCACCTGTTCATTTCCTTTTGCCTGTCTTTTTTCATAATTGTCCTTTATTACAAATTATTGTGGTTGGGATTTAGAAACCCTGAGATAGAAAATCAAGTGGGCCAAATCTCTATTTAACCCAGGACCTGGCAGTGGGTCAGTCTCGGCTTTGCTTCATCCAGTGGTTGTGAACACCCTGCCTCGCTAAGTCCCCAGTCTGCGTTTCCTCAGAGAGTGTTTTCTGAGGCCTGCACTGTGCCTGAGGTTCATTCCGATATGTAGAGGCTATGACCTTTGAGCCAGATGTTCAGTATTTAATATGTTGAAGAGATGTGGTTAGGCATGATCTGCAGAATGATGGATTTTAAATGTGACCAGACAAAACAAACTTGTAAGTGTATGTATTTGACTTAATTGTGAAGTCATTCCTTCGGTGTGAAATTTGCACAGTGAGGGTGGCGGTCACAGTGTTTCATTCTGAATGTTTCCTCTCACCTGCAGGTGTTTGGCAATGCTCCACCGAATACAATGACAGAAAAGTTTTCTGATCTGCTGCAGTTCACAACACAAGTCTCGCGACTGATGGTGACAGAAATCCGGAGGAGAGCATCTAACAAATCCACAGGTACTATCCCAAAAGCCACCCCAAGAAGCCTCCCAAAGCGCTGTCAAGGTGAATCAGGAAGGACGCTGCTCTGCACACGCAGGTCTCTTTGGGTTACCGTTCTCTGCCCTGTCTTCCAGTCTTGTCTTTCTGTTGCCTCTGCACCTGCCCTCCGGCAGGCGGGGTTGAACCTCTCACAGCTCCTCTCCCTGGAGTTGCCACCTCCTGGGCCACCCGTTAGCCCTCTGGTAACTCCTTCTTCGAGCTGCAGCTTCCCAGCATGATGCTCCAAGGACACCCTTTGTTATTTCCCGTTCCCATCTCTGCACTGCAGCCATGCTCAATCATGTACAGTCCCCAAGCATGTGGACTTGCCTTACATCCTGTGTTCGTAGTGCATCACCTGTGGTAGAAGACGCATCCTCATGCTAATGCGTCTGATCTCAGGCTGGAGTGAGCCACGATTCCTCGGCAGAATGTTTCTTGGTTTCTGCGATCAAATAAAATTTTCCTCTGTGGTTTCTCCACCCCATGGAGAGTCATTGCGACTGTGTTCTCTTCCCTGGGACCTGGATGCTGTCTGGGCCTCTGTCCCTTGTCGGCTAAGGACTCGCTCTCTTGTCGTCAGCTCTGCATCGTCATTTGTGTCTTCACTGGGCGCCTCTCTCTTTCTCCGGCATAGATACTGTTTCTTGACTCCTGTATCATCATTTTTCTCCCGTTCTTAGTTTTGGTGAACACCTTTTCCAACAGCCTCCCAAGAGAGAGTGTAGGGGAGTTCTTGTCTTTGTTTTTTTTTTTTTTGTTTTTCTTTTGAGGCAGGGTCTCGCGTTGTAGTTCAGGCTGGCCCTGAGCTCACTGTGTAGCCTAGGCAAGCCTCGAACTCAGCAATCCTCCTGTCTCTGCCTCCCAAGTGCTGGGATTACAGGCATGAGCCACCACGCCCAGCTCTTGCCTTTGTTTTTTATAGATATCCCAGGCATGGAAACATCTTTGTTGCTGTATGTTAGCGGCGTGTCTAAGTGTCCCCCCAAAGCTCCTATAGTCATAGGTGGGGTTTTCAGAGGTGGCTGGATCTCGTGTATGACTGATTCATGGTACAGTAAATAATAGGGTTAAGAGTATGGAGGACAGAAAGAAACTTGCCGTTAGTTACTGTAGTTGGTCGCTGGCTCACTTGGGGCATCTTCTGCCTCCATAAGCTATTGCCCCTCTGCCAGGCCACCCTGCCTTGGAGCTGGCTGGTATTGGACTGAAACTCCTACAGACTCTGAGCCAAAGTAAACCTTTCCTCCTTTAACTTTGGATTTGAGGGATTTTGTTTCAGCAACAAAGAAAAGTAAGAAACACACTATATAAAGTGAGTCCCTTCTTCATTGTGAAGGAAAAGGATATTTTTAGATTGACCATCTCTCAGGTCCCATACTTGGGCTACATCCATTGCCTCATCTAGCATGGCCTTAAGGTAGAGGAGAGACCACAGAGGTGGGGGTCAGTAAGACCAGAAGGCGTGGTCTGCCCCCCCCAGAATGAGAAGTATCTGGGGGGTCTGCCTCGTGGAAGACACTCCCCTCCTTTCCTCCTGTCCCCACTACCTGACTCTTCAGGACAGCCTGGATCCTTCATTGGGAGGCTGTGCCCAAGCCAGGCTAAGAATCAGATTCGAGATTGCAGTAATTTGATTTTAAGGTTTAAAGAGTACTTTTTCCATTTCATCTGGGCCCCCTGTGCTGCTCTGAAGGTGCCTAGATTCTTGATTCTTTTGGGTTTGCTAAATTTTTTTTCCTGTAGAACCTGTTAGGATCTTCTCTTACCCCTGCAGTTCATGGCATCCTGTCTTGGAATTCATATGTTTTTGTAGATTATGCCGAGTAATGTTGAATTTTTTTCAGTCTTAGAATTCATGTCTTTAATTTTGGGAAAATTTCATAAATTGTTTACTATATCCTTAGTGTGTTTTTTCTTTGTTATCCTGCTTTGACTGTCCTTATTTTCTTCCCTTCATTTTTTTCTTTTGTTTTTTGATCACTTGTTAAGAATACACCTCAGTTTTATCTGCCATCCTTTCTATGGAGTTTAAAAAAATTGTGACATATTTTTCATTTCTAAGAAGTTTTTAAATATTTAATGGTTTCTATCTTGGATATATGGATATATTTTTTCTCATCACTCTCATTTCTTTTTTCTTTTGAGAATTTTATTTCCCTAAAATAGTCTGATCCAGGTATATTAAAAGGTTGCTTTTTTTATTAATCTGATTTTGTCTCATGTTCTGTTACAGAATTGTGAGAGTCTCATTTTTGGAGGAGGGGAAACTGGGGATATGACCACAGACACAATGAGACTGACCAAAAGCTTAGTAGCTAATGGCAACTTTATTGGGCCGGAAGCAGATTTTTATAGCAATACAACAGAGTCACAAGGGCAATAAGGTCAAACTTGGGAGAGGGAGAAGTGAGACCTCATTATTTGTGGAAAAGGACAGACACAGTTAGCCATGACATCTGGAGGAGACAGCTCCATGTTTTAAGGAGCACTTAGTCTCCACTCCACGTGGAGGTGGCTGAAGGTGCCAGCAAGCCCCTAGACCACCGCTGCTTGAGGGCGACATGATATGGTCTTATTTGCTCTGCTTTCTGTTAGTTCCAGTTCCCTAGATAACCACCTGTTTGCGTGCTGTCCTAGTTACACATGTCCTCGAGACTAAGATGTTTTCTTAATGCATAGAGCTGTCCCCCCCAGATGTAATGATTGGCTGTGCCTGTCCTTTTTCACAAATAATGAGGTCTCACTTCTCCCTCTTCCAAGTTTGACCTATTGCCCTCATGACTTTGTTGTATTGCTATAAAAATCTGCTTCCAGCCCAATAAAGTTTCCATTAGCTGCTAAGCTTTTGGTCAGTCTCATTGTGTCCGTGATCATATCCCCAGGTTTCCCTCCTCTGAAAAGAAGACTATAGTGCTGAATGGCCTTACCTGTTTCCTCTTTGACTCTGCTTTCTGGAGGAGGCAAGCTTTCGAAAGTTCATGGGTGGCTTTTTTATATGGTGATTTTTTCTTCTTTTCCTCTAGACCTAGGTAGATTCTCCCAGAGCCTGAACCAGTTTCTGCTTCCAAGACATGTATCTGAGTCTGAGTTCTTTGGAATTGAAGTGGAAGAAAGGTTTCGGGAACCCCAGGGTTAAGGACATATGCTTCTCCTTGACCCATGTGCCCACACTAGTCATGGTATCCCCAGCCTGACCTCACTATCTTACTTTTCCTGTCAGGAGTCCTCTGGTCCAGTTTCCATGGAGTGGTGGGGACCTGAACCCCACTTCCAAAGCATGCTTCCCTCTGGTCCTCTTCTCTTAGCTCATCTCTGCCTGTGCCTGTGCAGTAGCCAGAGGTGCCAGCTCCACTGCTCAGAGATTCTGTGGTCACCTAGGTGCCCTTCCACTCCCCCTGGGTTTGCTTTGAGATTCTAGGGTGTGAAAATTTCACTTGCCACAGGCTTCTGTGCTGTTAGTATCTATAGTTTTGTTTCCTCTTATTTTTCCTATTGTTCTTTCTCTTAAGGTACGGGCCTTTTAAAAACATCCCTTTGCAATCTGTTTTAGTGGAGATGTTAGGACACTCAAGCCCACACAGAAAAGTGCCTTAGGCTGGGAAACATGAAGAGCAGGAATTTGTTTTCTCCCCTGGCTGGGAGGCCCAAAGCCGTCCACACACCCACAGGGTTCTGGCCACATGGAGGGCTCCCTTCCAGCCTTCTCACTGTCCCTGCAGCAGCAGAACAAGCTCTCTGAGCTTTTCTCAGGACCCCACCCCGCCTCAAGGGACCCACCCTCGTGACTCTACCCACCCTAATCCCTCCCATTTTCAAACACCATCCCAGTGAGTGTCAAGGCTTGAAACTCCTACATCTAAGTATTTATCACAGATAGGCAAAACAGTGAGTATAGGAGGCTTTTCACTGCAGCACTGTCTTCATCACACAGTGTCACGGTCCATTCCGACCTTCTCACCCACTCAGTTACAGTAAAGACCTGTGGTTCTGATCCGGACAGCCAGTCACTTCTGGGTGAGCTCTGGTGCTGTGGGATCTCTAGAGACTTTCCTGGAGACTGACTACTACAGATGAGTGAATGAAGCGGTACTAGACTGATCAAGTGTTGAACAAGGAGCCAGCTATTGGAAACCCGCAGATCACCCAGCATTTAATTTTCGTCACATTTCCAGCAAGGCTTCCATTTGCAAGTCTTTAATCAGCAGTGTCAATAAGTTCTACAACTGTCCTCAGTTTTGATTCCTGTTTTTCTGCCCATCATCTTTTAAAAATCTTTTCTTTGGAACTGTGCCTTTTGTGGGGACATACTTTAGTTCCCGGCAGCAGTGTTTCAGCAGAGAGCAGAAACAGGTGCATGAGCTCAGCCTTCTGTCTTTGTGCAGTCTGGGAGCGGCAGCTGTTGGAATTTATTTAGGTTCAGGACTGAGTCCCTTCCTTAGAAGTAGAACATTATATACATCATTATATACAGATTGCACTGTGAGGTGGTTTTCATTATATTTGTTGTCCTGAAACAAGTCCAGTGAAAATATCTGTCTGTTTCTTGCTCTTCCACCCCAGATAGGATTGCTCCTTTTCTTATTTTTCCTGACCCTAGGAAGTGAAAATCTGATACAGATGACCTGTGTGGTTTCTGCCTGTTTGATTACCATAAACAGATGACACAGAGAACTTCTCCATCACACGCTGATGCCTGCCATTTTACTTTGTTTCTTGAAGGTTATTCTGTTTCTTGAAAGTTATTCTGAGTTAGGAAAAAATCCCAGGACCTTATTTCTACCTGCTTCACTCCCATTATCTTTTCCAGTATCTGCATGTTTTTAGAGAGACATGTGGGAGATGTGACTCTTAGCCACATAACAGCTCGACCCCAGTATCGCTTCTTGCTCGGCAGAGCATTTGTTTACATGCTGACCATCCCAGGCATTGCTCGGGCAGGTGTCAGTTTAACCAGTAGATTTTTGTAGTGAATAAGTTCACTAAAACTGTCATTTTTATATTTTATATTATACTATCTTATAAAAACTAATGGAAAAAGTTCATAGTTTTTCATCCCCCTATGTTTAAATAATTGGACCAGTAAGTGGTTAATGCCTTTTATGTGAGGTCCTCTCACTGTACTGAGAATTGAACTCTGGATCTCATGGTCGTTAGGCATGAGGTCGTTAGACTGAGCTAAATCACTGGCCTGGCTCATTCCTTTTATGAGTTTACTCTCCTACAATAATTTTCAGGGGGAATGAAAGATGCCTGAAATAGAGAATAAGTCTCATTGTTAATTACAGTGATAGTTACATAGAATTTTCTTAACTTTTAATTTTGAAATAAATTACAGAGGTATAGGAAGTTGCAAAAATAGTGCACAATTGGGCTGGAGTGGTTCTGGTGCCTGCCTAGCAAGCACAGGGTCTCTGGTTCGATCCCCAGTAATCACACACAACAATACCAGGTGTGGTGATTCACACCCACCAGTAATCAGGACCACATACCACATTGCCAGGTGTCGTGGCTCATGCCTGTCATCCCAGCACTAAGGAGGCAGAGGCAGGATGATTGCTGAGTTCAAGGCTTGCCTGGGCTACATAGTGAGTTCAGGGCCAGCCTGAACTACAAAGTGAAACCCTATCTCCAAAAAAAAAAAAATAGTGCATAATCTCACATGTCCTATACTTGTTATCGATGTCTCACTGAGGGATTTTTTTTTAAAGATTCAGATTTTGCATATTGTGTAATTTCATTCAATTTTCAAATTTGTGACATTCATTTAGAATGCGGCGAGATTCACTGCAGTTTGTGTGCTATTTCCTTAGGGAAAACCTTTCCCACTCTGTCTCCAGTGGTCTCCTGCTGGGTTCCTGCACCAGTTAGTATAGTCACCTGCATATTTCATTGACAGCTTTGTCACCATCTGAAAGTTGCTTGTTTGTCCACCTCATTTTATTGCCTTTGGTGGTCACCTCTGTGTCACCAACACTGAGAAGAATGCTTATCATGTATTAGGTGTTCCGTAAGCTTTTGCTGACTTTGGACATAAAAATTCTCTGTTCTTGTTTTCCAGTTCTCCTGCCTCAGCCTCCCCAGTGTTAGGATTGCACATGTGTGCCACCACATCTGTTTTTTTTTTTAAATAATTGTTTTCCAAAAGACCCAGACCTATTGATTTTTAAGAAAGAAGAGTGTAATTTGTAGACTTTGTGAATCCTCTTGTTTCCTCTCATTTTTAATCCTGAAAATGAACAATTTTTCTGGTCAGAGTTATTATCAAAAATGTTTTTGTGGAATTTTTTTACCTTTTGATTTTTATGATGTCTGTATTTTCACTGTCTAGATGCACACTGGATCACTGTTCAGATTTCAGTCTTATTTGTATTTATTTTTTATTATGGTTTAAATCACATGTGATCACTCTTGCATTTTAAGTGTCTGGTACAGCGTTGTAACTCTGAACACTGGCCGTGCAAGCACATGTCCAGAGCTGTGTTCCATCTTGCACGACTGAGACTCCATTTGATGGACAGTCTCCCTTCACACCCTGACCCCCGAGCCCCTGTTGCCACCGCCTGTCTTTCTGCCTCTGCAAGTTGGACCACTCTAGACACCTCCTGTAGCCTTTTATTTTAGGGATGTCATCGGAAGGACTGCATTATAATTTACAATCATGACTTCTCTTAAATGACTCCATAGATTCCTTTGAAAGTTGGCTGCTCCTATTGTACATCAGGGCAAATTTGTTTTTGAAGATGCTTCTGTATTTCCTATGGAAGACTTGTGGGGTTTTTCATTTGTTTTGTTTTCTGTACTAGAAGTTGAACCCAGGCAACACTGAGTTTTATCTCTAGTTGCAAGGTCCCATTGAGTTGCTTGGGCTGCATTCAAACTTGTGATTCACCTGCCTCAGCCTCCCAGTTACTCGTATTGTAGACACACAACAACATACCAGGCAGCACTTGCAGTTCTGTGTTACCTGATTAACTCTTACATACACCATCTTTGTCAGATTATTTCTAATGGGTACTGCAGATAGCTCAGGCAGAATCTTGCACATCTACAGTTCTCTTGTTTAAATTTATAAGAAGTTAGTAAAAGTGGAAAACTTAGGGAACACCAAGATGCAAAATGGATACACAGACTGCCTTATCATACATTACGACAGCTTCACAGATGTTTTCTTTATTAATTCTCTCTTGGTTGTCGTCTTCACGTGACTTTTGTTGAAGGTAGATTGTGACTGTCACTCTTTTGAGAAAGCACGTCATGAGACATAACTGGCCACACTGCATACAGGATACATTGTAAGGTTGTTCTCTGTGTCCTCTAGTGATTTGTTAAGTTCTGCCACACTAATCTTGATTCATTTCAAGGGCACAGGCTGATTTATGTTAGTAAAGCAGAAAATCCCCTTCTGCATGAAGGCATTTTTTATTATTAAGTTTGTTGGTACATTTTAGGTTTACGTTATGGTCACATTCATCATTGGGAATTTGTACTGTACATAATGTATCTTGGTTCTTATATTTACCATTCCGCTGCCCTCCCTTCAGCCCCACCTTAACTCCCCATTTACACTTTGTTTCCATTTTCCTTTTCTCATTTTTTCTTTCCCTTCTTTCCTCTCCTGCCCCACTTCCCCTTTGAACCTTTTCTTCCTATTTCACAATATCTATGACACATTTTGATCTTCATTTACACTTGCAGTTTCTCACACCACAGAAGCAATTTGGTATTTACAAATGTGTGTCCTATTTGTTTTACTAAAGAGTATGAAGACATTATCAGTGGCTGTGCTGCATGTGAGGTATCACTATTTTTAGAACTGGTATGGATTTCAAGTGTATCCTGAGTACTTCCTGGTGGGGTACATCCCAAATGGACCCAGTCTTCATCATTTTTGCCCTTCTGCCACTGTCTTCCACATTCCCTCCTTTTCCAGATCCCCTTCTCATCTTTGTGGAATCCATCTTCCTATTTCTTAACTCATCTCTTTTATTTTGGTCTTTAAATTATTTACATCTCATTAGAGAAACTGCAGTATTTAATCTTCTGTGTCTGACTCATTTCATGTTGTATTATGGTCTCTAGATCCATCCAGTTTTCCTGCAGATGACTCAGCTGTCCTTTTTGGGGCAGAGTAATACTCCATTGTGTGTAAATACCCCATTTTCTTTATCCATTCATCTTTTCTAAGATTTAGCTATTACGAGATGTGCTGCTATAACTGTAGATATCCTGTAATATGATGTCTTTATCTCTTTCAGAAAGACAATAGAAGGGTATAGCAGGGTTGAATGGAATTTCTAGCTGTAACTTTTGAAGAATGCCCACACTGATGTCCATAGTGGTTGTATTAGTTCACAGTCCCACCCGCAGTGCAGAAGGGTTCCTTTTTCCCCACAACCTCACCAGTTTTTGTCACTTGAGTCCCCCATAATAGCTCTTCTTTCTGGAGTGAGGTGGAGGTTCAGTATTGTTTTGATCTGTGTTTTATCTACTGGCCAGAGAAGTGGAGCACTTCCTGTGATAATCGGCCATGTGGAATTCCTCTGAGAAGTGTCCACTTATGTCCCTTGTGGGAGGTGCCCCTGTAAACCTGTGGTGCTGGCCCTGCCGGGGCAGGTTTGGGGTATGTAGAGAACACCCAGATGGACAACCCAGCCTTTTTTTTTTTAAAACAGAACAGTGTGACTTACCGCCCTTTGGGGATTTCAGAGCCACAACACCTTCAGGTAATTTCATTCCCGAGGTGTGGTTATGCATCTGAAGGAAAGAAGCATGAAAGCTATGAGTTTTAATTCTGCATTTCCCACTAACAGGTGGATGTTTTCTTTTCATTTGTTTTGGTGGGGGGAGCAGGGGCATTTCCTCATTCGTGAAGTAAGTACATAGTTCTGTTGCTGACTCAGGTACCATCCCGAAGCATATAGCTGAAGATCACATGTGCTTCAAATGGGCTTTGCAAAAGAGAAATCACTGTGCACCACTCACTGCTAACAGAGTTTGCATTGTGGTTGTTCTGGATGCTAATGCAACTCACTCCCATTCTTTCAGTGCAGGCTGGGAGACTGCGTTTGTGTCAAGATGGTGTGCATTCTTCACTTATTTCACCTTAGTTCCAGGCTCTACTAACGGACTCTGTTGTTTGCATTCTGACTGTCTGCTGAAATGAAGTATAATGCTAAAGCCTGAATCAAGCAATTGGCACTTACAAAGATAGTTTAACATTAATGTGTGGCCTTAACTCTTATAACTGTAGTCATCATTTAAATTTTGTGTTTGTTAAATATCATTGAATGTAAGAGATCTTCAAGCAGTATGTTTGTGTCTAGAAGTGAATTTTTTTCCAGAATTTTGAAAGACTGTGATTTATGGAGGTTTTATTTAAAATTTCTGTATGCATAATTTTGAAGAGATTATGTAAGGGGGTTTTGGTCATATTTTTCTCCTTCCTTCCTGCCCTCCCTCCCTCCCTTCCTCCCTCTTTCCCTCTCCCTCCCTCCCTCCCTCCCTGCCCACTCTCTGTTTTTCAGGGGAAGGGGTCCGTGATGGTAGTTGAACCCAGGGCCTCATATGGGCTGGGCAAGGGCTCTGCCAGTGCCTGGAATCCCCAGCCTAGACATAATTTTTAAGATCATCATAAAAGCCATAGAGCTTTAAAATCACTGCTCACATCTCTTAGAACAAAAAGTGGAAAGTCTGGTTGAGACAGTCTGAATGACGGCATATGGACATTGGTCCGTGAAAGTGCACTGATTCTCCAGAACACATTAGTATTCCATAACAAATTTAGGTCAGTGGGGCTGGGGACTTCTCCCTCTGTGTGAGCAGCGGTTCACATTCACATTAATAGCCAGGAGCACTGAGGCAGGTCAAACTCCCAGTTCCAAGTGGGGAGCCTAAGACAGAAGAGGGTCAGAATTTCAGTGCCAATCTGGGCAACTTAGTGAGACCTCATTTCCAAATAAAAAAGAGCTGGGGATGAAGCGTAGAGAGAGGCCCAGAGTTCAACCCCATGACTACAAAAAAATAAAGAAATAAACAAGCCACATAATATAATTGTACATTAATGCTGGTGTAACTTAGATCTCTACTTTCTTCTTGGAAAGAGTAATTATTAAGTCAACAAAGATATTAAAGGGGATATATCTGAGAGGTTATATAGTCTTGATTCTTCTCAGTTCTTTTTCACATGCTCCATCTAATTTAATTGGCACAGTGATCCATCAGGCATGTTGGAATGTTTCATAAAATATTGCCTCTCACCCGTATTTCTTATCTTGCAGAATCTTGTAACGTTCATTGTCAACAAAAATACGAAAAACACACATATTGAAAATATAAATGCCCACACTTTGTCAGATAAGGAGAACGGTTTCAAAGTAACAGTGTGTTTTTGTTGTTTTGTTTCTTAAAATCAGCACTAACATCTGCTGTTCATCTCTGACATTCTTATCCAGTGGTGAAAATTCATATTCACCCAGTATTCATTCAAAGTTAATAGTGTGACATCCAAATTCACTCAAAATGTGTCTTATCTATGGTTCTCAAGCTTCTGTACTTGGGTGATAACTTTGTTTTTCTTCTCTCTTAAATACGTTCAGTTCAACCTCCCACCCCATGAGTATCATAATAGATATTGACTATATCTTTTCCTAAAAATAGAATCTCCTTATACTGATTTGATTAGGAGATAATCATTTGGAATACTAAAAGTAGTTCCTTAAAGATTTTCTGTTTGAACTTGAAAATGCATGATTTAAAATGAAAGTTGCCTAATGGTGAGAAGGCCTGAGAAATAAGACCGTGCTTTATCAGTCTGTGGCAAGAGTGTCAACTAACTGGAAAGAAGTCTTCCTCGTGTGAGTGTGTAGTCACTTTCCGGAAAAGCGATGAAGGATATTTGCATTTTTGTAGGCTTGCAAGAAGTATTTGCAAATCAGTTTTGCAAAGGATCTTAAACCAATGCTGCTAATATGTCTCAGTGTTACTCTCATTTTCCTTCCTTCTCTAATGAGACATTTATTTACATTACATTAAGTAAGGGCAATTTAGTTAGCTGAACACACCATTTTTTTTCCATCACTTGAAAACTTTCAGGAATTTCTTTTACCCATATAGCAAGGCCAAGCCTTTTAATATGCATAAGAATTTGAACTCACTGTGTCCTTCTATTAGAATCATCCATTTGTTCTATTTAGGTTGATTACTTCAACTGGTGTTTAATGAATGCTCTCTGAGTGCTGGTAATGTTCTAAGTACCAGGGCTCAGTAGGGGACGTCTTACTATTCTTTTCTGCACAAGGATGATACTAAGTGAAAAAATAAAGGACGATAGTAATTTCAACATTTATGAGGGACTGGAATATTAGAAATAAGCCAGCCTCTGTTGGTTTCCTTCTTTACTAGTCATTTTCAAAACTCACTATCTTTATCTCTTACAGGCTAGACAGCCTAGATTTGAACATGAGTTCACTGACCAGCTATGTAACTCTTGGCCAGTTGTTTCTCCTCTCCATTTCTTAGTTTATGCTAGAATAAGGACTATATTAATAGAAAACAACTCATAGGGTTTTTGTGAAGATTGAATCAGTTAAATCTACAAGCATTTAAAACTGTGCCTGATGTAGGGAAAGACCCAAGAAAAAAAGCCAAGTAAAAGGCCTTTTTCTTAAAACATTTCCTCAAGTGGAAGTGAATAAAAAGGAAATATGACCAGTTCAGTATTACATATAACTCTGAAGCTGGGTGCAGTTGGCTCACGCTTATAATCCTGGTTACTTAGGAAGCTGAGGCAGGATGATTGCAATGTGAAGCCAGCTTGCCCAGCTTAGCAATACTGTGTTTCAAAATAAAGTTAAAAGTTGTGAATGTAGCTCCATGATAAAGTGGTTGCATAAGTAGTATGAAGCCCTGGGTTTAATTCCCAGCACTCGTGGGAAGGGAGTGCTCCTGGAGGGTCTTATATTCACTTATCTGATGAAATACTTGTCTTGGTTGTGTTAAATTGAAGGGGGAGAAAAGCCCCATGTAGGATAATCTAAATTCTATTTTTTCTGCTTTCTGCTTCTTTTCAAGGTGTGTTAAGTGTAAATACCCAATTAGTTCACAGTGAACAGTTCAGGCTCATCTTCTGAGAACTTTAATTTGCAAACTGTGATGATGACATTATGTTTATTCTATGAGTATCTCTCTTCTCACTCTAAAAACACAATCCACTAAACTCCCTTTCAAAGCCTCTTCCCTCTCAATACAGTTCTGCAAACGACTCTTGCACATCTTCTGGTTTTCCTTTTCTTCTTCCAGCCTCTGGGCTCCCCCTGTTCAGCATGCAGCCATCACTTCATTTATTCCTTCCCTTCTCTTTGGGGTCCATCTGGCATGCACATCACTACCAGATCAACAGGCCTGAGCCACCTTTGGTACTTTGCCGGGCCCACTGCCTTTGCTTTCTTTCTAGAAACTCTGATCCAGCCTGAGCTATTACCTTCACTGCAACAGGCATCTATTTCATCCCTGCCTTGGGCCCTGGTGTCTCCCTGTGAAGCAGTGCTCTTCACAGGGCTCTTTGTGGTCTGCACCCAAGAGGCTGGTCCCCAGCCAGGCCGTTGATTTAATACTGGGCTCCTGTTCTTTCCATACCTTCTGTCCCTGCTCACTTTCTAGACAGAAATATACTTGTTTTCCTGGCAGGGTTAGCTTAAATTTCCCCTCTTCCAGTACTCTTTTTAATGGTTAATAACACGATATACCTTTCTTTAAAATGTACTGGTTAATGTAATTTCTGTACTAGTGAAGTGAATTCATTAAAAACATGGCTGTTGTTAATTGTTTCACAGAATAACCAGCAGTGCTGATTTGCAATGCGTGCTTAGCAAATGATCATTTCCCTGGCAGGTGCTGAGGGTGAATTCTTCTTTAATGATTTCCCCCCACTTAATGTCTTCCCCTTTGGTTTGGTAGAGGCCGCGAGTCGGGCCATCGTCCAGTTTCTGGAGATCAATCAGAGTGAAGAAGCCAGTCGAGGGTGGATGCTTCTGACAACTATTAATTTGTTGGCATCCTCTGGTCAGGTGAGTTCTCAGTTTTCATGTTCCATACATGAGTCTCTGCGTGTTCTCTGGGGATTTGGTACTTATATTTACCATCACACCCCAACAAGGCATTATAATCATGTTTATAACTGTTCTAAAACAGTATTTTATGCTTTTCATCTGTCTGTGGGGAACTTGGTATCTTTGCACTTTGCTGGTGAGGAGATTGTTGGTGTTTTCCATCTCGGTTGTATTGTAATGTTGATAAGGTGCTGGCTGCACTCGGGCAGAGCCAGCCTGCTGGGTCCAGGGTGGGAGCCAGAGTCGCAGGGCTGTCCCTTGAGAAGAACTCATAGAGAAGCTCTGGTTCAGAAAAATCACACTCATCTAAGGTCACCCAGCTACATATTAGTAACAGACATTTTTCTGATTTTCGTGGAAATTAGGAACATGGGCATTCTCAGGCGTGGTGGTTCCCTTCTCAGTTGATTGCTCTGAGGATTGCTTTAACCTTCCCTAACTCATGGTATACATCACTTGTACCTATTCGTGGGCTGTTTGGACGCCTCGGTTTTGGGCTTTGATCTGAGGATGAAGGAGGTTTATTTAGCTTTCTAAAATCAAGACTATTCTCATAATCATTACCAGCCTCGGGAACGGATGGCCCCTCCATTACATTTGACTTTTAACACCTCCCATTGTTTCATAAAGGAATCTGTAAAGGCAGCTGTGACGCCAGGCATGGTGACCGGTCACCATGACAGCAGAAACAATACATTAAATTAATGTATTCCCTTGAATAATTCAAGGGAATGTGGTAAGGGAAAGTAATGGGGGAAAAGAATAAATATGATTTGGAAAGAAAAAGAAAGAACGTGTATATAGGGGGTTGGGGGTAGGGGGTGGGTAGGGATATGGGTAAAAATGAGAATTAACTTGGTTCATATACTGGAACAAATTCCCCAATGTTGTGTGTGATTGTGAGTTGTCTATAAAATGTATCCATAAAGAATTGAATTTTAAAATTTTTTAAAAATTCAATTAATCACTAGCCTGAAGTAATTAGCATTTAGCTTTTTTCCTTGCAATAGCCTATTTTGGGTGTTGTTAAGTTTTTGTTTTGCTCTTTATTGGCTTTTTTTTTTTTTTAGCAAAACATTTGGGTACATTTTAGATAAACATAATAAGTCGTCACTAGTATTTGTACCTGTACATGATACATCTTGATTCTTCTTTGGTTCCCCATTCCCCTCCCCTTCCTTCCACCTCTCTTCCCTTCCTTATTTTGAAAAATCTTTGTTTCCCTTTTTTCCTTCTATTCTTTCTTTTTTCTTCTCCCTTTTCCCTCACCACCTTGTTCCCTTTCTCATTTGGACATTTTCTTCTCATTTCCCAATGTGTGTTATACATTTTGGTCCTTATTTCCACTTTTGATTTTTCACACCAGAGAAACAGTGTGGTATTTAAATATGTGGGTATGATTTATCTCATTTAAGTGTATGGCCTCAAGATGCATCTATTCCTCTAGAAATATCTCAAGCTTATTCTTCTTTATGGCAGAATAGTACTCTGTTATATATTTTAAAAACAACCCACATCTTTTTTTTTTTTTTTTTGCTTTTTGGAGACAGGGTCTCGCTTTGTAGTTCAGGCTGGCCCTGAGCTCACTATGGAGCCCAGGCAAGCCGCCGCGAACTCAGCAATCCTCCTGTCTCTGCCTCCCGAGTGCTGGGATTACAGGCGTGAGCCACTACACCCAGCATTATATGTGGTAACTGGGATCGAACTCAGGTCCTTACGCTTGCAAGGCAGGCACCGGAACCACTGAGCTAACCCTCCGGCCCAGCAACCCACATCTTTAACCACTCATCAGTTGATGGGCATTTGGGCTGTTTCCAAGATTTAGCTATTACAGACTGTGCCACTGTAAACATGAGGGTACATATATTGCTGTGGTGTGATGCTTTAAATACTTATAGGAAGATACCAGAAAGGGGGATAACTAGTTTGAATGGAAACTCTACTTTTAGTTTTTTGAGGAGTCTCCACACTTATCTCCACAGTGGTTGCACCAATTTATATTCCCACCAAAGTGCAAAAGGGTTTCTTTTCCCCACAGCCCCACCAGCATTTGTTATTGGTTGATGTCTTGATATTGGCTGTTCTCTCTGGACTGAGATACAATCTCAGCATTTTTTTAATTTGTGTCTTTCCAGTGACCAGTGATGTTGAACACTTTCTCATATATTTATCTGGCATTTCTACTTCTTCATATGAGAAGTGTCTATTCCATTTCAGGTGCCCCTTTCTGAACTGAGTCTTTAAATTTAGGAGATTTGATGTTTTTGAGTTCTTTATATATTCTAGATAATAGTCCTATGTGTGAGAAACAGCTGGCAAAAAATTTTTCCCCATACTATGAGTTATCTTTTTATGCTGTTGGTGGTTTCTTTTGCTGTGCAAAGCTTTTTAGTAAGATGAGATCCAGTTTGCTGCATTGTTTTACTCAGGGAATCAGCATGGCTGACTTGTCCTACTTTTCCTGGGACTCTGTGTTAAAGTGTATCAAGTCCTGCCTTAGGAAACCCCTCAGTCCTGGGGACTACGAGGTGTTGGTCACCCTGAGCAGCATTGAGAGTCCTAGTAAAGTATTATTTTCAAGTGTGTATGACTGTTCTGGGCATCTGACAAAATGCCAGTGCCCTGTGCTGTTGAGAATAAAGACCTCTCTGCCACTGTACCCAAATTGGGTTTACAGTGGCATATATTCATATGCTATTAAAACTGTAAATCCTAACTTTAATAATCACTCTTAATATCTAATATTACAGCTTTTAATGTAATCTTTCTAGGTTTTCCTCATAGTTCTCTAGGTGCTCTTTCTGTCCTCCTCAGTCGTGAGCAGTCTGTATCCACCATGGTGCCCAGCACATGATTAACTTAATCATGCACAGAGAGACATCCTTAAGAGTGAAAGAAAAGAAGCAGGACAAACTTAATCACTTAAAACGGTTACAAATGCTGCCAGATACTCATTTGGATGCCAAGATACAGTTTAAATACATCAGCAATAAGATGAAAGTAAAAAAGTGTACTCCTTTGCTTAATAAGAAGGGAAAGCTAGTCATAACCTAACTGGAAAATGGTATATTTCAAAGGCAAATTTAGTGGTATAAATTGAGTGCTTTTTCTGCTGGCAGTAGCAAAACGCAGAGCAGAATGGAACATGGTCCTGACTCAACATGCATATGACAGGAGGCAGACAGAGTCCCTTCAAATCTAGTTGTGGTGTATTTAATGCCATGAAAACAGAAGTGTTAGAGTTGAACTGAGGGTCAGAGTGAGCAGAAGAATGAGGAACTGAGGGACGTTGGTGACAAAATAGACATTTAAACTGAGTATCAGATGTATGGTGATGTGGTGTGCCAAGGAACAGCGAAGGGCGGATAGGGAATGACTGGATCTGCCGAGGGGCCCAGGTTTGCAAGGAAGTGCCTGCAGCTCTTCTCTGTCCATCCCCCATGTCTGCATTTATTCAGGCCCTGGCTCTGACAGTTTTCTGTGTTACTTTCCTTAATCATCCTCTCCTTCTGACTCTGTGTTAACTTGCAGTCTCTGCTACCATCAGCCGATGTTTTGAATCCTGACCCTGCCACTTTTTTGTTGTGACACATTCTGAAGTGTCCATTGCCAGTAAAATAAAAGGCAGACTGGGACAGGAGACCATCTTCATAAGTTGTTGCATGTGCCCTCTGTGGCTCACTGAGCCAGCTCTCTGACTCCAAGCAAGGTGTGTCAGATTATCAACCTGGGTGGCCTCCTTTATAAAGCAAGGACATACAGTAATGTCCACCCCATGTTGTAGACCTGAGGAATAGAGGTGACCAGTGTGCCAAGGTCTTAGTCTCATACTTGGTGTGCGGTGTATGACTGAAGAGGAACCATTGTTGCTGCAGTGTCCCAGGGGTCTGCAGGCAGGAACTCTGGTTCCTCAAACATACGGCACCTCGTGGCCTAACTCCAATGTATCTTCAGGTGCTCTGCTCCTTCTTATTTTACTCCTTGCCCTTTTTCACTTACACTCCTGGCAGTGTTATTTCCTTTTATGTTGGCCTGTATGTACTGCCATTGTCAAACTTAGGAGGTTAAGTCACAGTTGCTTATTATTCTACTACTGCTAGTAGACTTTTGCAAGGCAGGTTGCTTCTTTTCTCCATGCTGAGCCCATGTACACGTTGCTGACATACCCTAGAACAGTGGTGTTGAAACTTTTAGACCTTTGAATAATAACAGTTGGCTGTGGCACGCATGCTATAGGTTCACTACCAGTGCCCTAGACATTCAGTACATATTTGGTGAGAGAATAAATAATCAACAGTGATACCAGTAAGACTTTAGATTGCAGTAAGATTTCTTATACCAAACTGCATCATGGGAAATTTTAATAATTTTTATATGTCTGTAAAATGGTTAAATGTTTACTTCAAGGTATAGAATTTCTTTCTTTGGAAAGAATACAAAGATATACTCATGTCCAGGATGCCTCTGTCTCTCAAGTCTTTCTAGCCTCAGGAATCTTTTTTTTTTTTTTTTTTTTTTTGAAACAGGGTCTCGCTTTGTAGTTCAGGCTGGCCCTGCGCTCACTATGTAGCCCAGGCAAGCCGCCACGAACTCAGCAATCCTCCTGTCTCTGCCTCCCGAGTGCTGGGATGACAGGCATGAGCCACCACGCCCGGCACTGTGGTATGTGGTATTGATTGCTGGTGGGCATGAGTCTCCACGCCCAGCATTGTATGTGGTTTCCGGGGATCGAACTCAGGACCTTGCTCTTGCGAGGCAGGCACCGGAACCACTGAGCTAAATCGGCCCAGGGATCTTTGATTACAGATAAACATGATAATAAAGCAATTACTAATACAGACTTCAGTGCTTAATGTATCTTTGTATTTATTATATAATCATACTAACCCTAAACTGTTGTATCTGTTTTATAAGAGAGAAATGTGAGACCCAGGAAAATTAAGTGATATGCCCAAGTTCATAGTTATTTATTGCCTTTTTCCTCAAAACCTTAATGCTTATGTTCTTTGAAATATGCTGCTTAATAAATATAAAATTTAATAAATGACTGTAAAAAACAAACCTGTATTTGATTTAAGCAAATTTGTGTAAATGAGAAATTATTCCTTTTTTGGGTTTTAAAAATGATTCTTAAATGCATTTTTAAAATCATGATTTTTCTGCCGTAATGTTTGTAAATTCTTCAGTTGTATCAGTAAATTACAGCTATGACTGTCTATCCATTCACTTATTCACTGGTTTGTTTTCCAGAAAACCGTGGACTGCATGACAACGATGTCAGTGCCTTCCACCCTGGTTAAATGTTTATATCTGTTTTTTGACCTTCCACATGTGCCTGAGGCAGTTGGAGGTGCACAGAATGAGCTACCTCTAGCAGAACGGCGGGGACTCCTCCAGAAAGTTTTTGTACAGGTAGGAAACAGTCTGTCTGCCTGGTCTGGTGTCTCTAGAGCTCAGCTACAGTGAACTTAGTGCCCTTGCTAAGTAAATCTTGTACCTGTTCCCATTTTCATAGCATTGTATTCTATTTGTTACACTGTGACTTCATCTTATAATTCTAACAGTTCTTATTTGCAGAGAAACCATTGAAGAATTCTTTTCAGGAATATTTAAGTGCAAAGAATATGTATTTCTTTGAACAGACTTTAAATTACACTTGATTTTTAAAGTTAAATGTGAGGGCCTGAGATTTAGCTCAGTGGTTGCAGCGTCAACCTCACAAGTGCAAGGTACCAAGTTTAATGCCAAGTACCCAAAAAAAAAAAAAAAAACCTATGAAGTTATATTTGGTATATCAACAATATCTGTAAAAAGGTCTAACCAAGGACAATTATTTTGACAATCATATTAGGATTTGAGCATTATTTCATATAATATCCAGAAATTATTTTCAATTACACTACTTACTTTTCTCATTGCTGAGACAACATATCCAGCCCCCACAGTTAAAGGAGCAAAAGTTTTTCTCAGCTCATACTTTGCAGAGGTTTCAGTCCATAGTTGGCTGGCCCCAATGGCAAAGGGACCTCATAGAGGAGAAATAGTTTAGGGCAGGGCAAGCAGAAGGCAGTAGACAGTGAAGAAGTATGCAGTAATGATAACATAACCTCCTCTCTGTCCCTTATTTTCTATCCAGGCAGCTTACCCTCAGACAATGCAGGTAGCACTCATACCCAAGATGGAAAAGCCTTAATCCTAGCATCACATGTGCTAGATCCAGCCACCTCCAAAAATCTTCCCCTCTGAGTGAATGAGGCTTTGGGGGGACATCTAGATACAAGATATTATGTGTACTGTTTAGTCAGGGGTTCTCTAATCTGTACATACTGAATTTATAAGGATAATGTATTTTAATGACCATTGCTACCTACTCTGTCCTGCCTATAAAACTGCCTTCCCACTGTTGCCTTCCCACTGTTTTCACTTTACTTTTAATAATACTCTTGATGAATGGAGGTTCAAAGACATTTGCCCACTAGCCAAGTAATACACTCATAATGGATGGTAAACTTTCTTGGGAGAAAAAGTTTCAAAACAAGCAACCTATAAACATTTGGAACGCATTCTATCCATGGACCTGTCTAATATAGTGTTAAAAAAAAGCAACACATCTGACTTACAGAAGACAAATACTGCATGATTCTGCCTGTATGAGGTATCAAGAGTCATCAAATAATTAGGAAAAAAACTAGAATCCTGGTTACAAGGGACTACGGAGAGGGAAGAAAAGGGAATTGTTCAGTGGTAGTTTCTGTTTGCAAGATCTTAGAAAGTTCCAAGATGCATCCATGGAGTTCACACTGATGTGTATGGACAAGATCTCACTAAGGTGCAGTGGCTGGGCTTGAATTTACAGTGTTCCTCCTGCCTCACCCTACCAATCCTGGGATTACAGGAATGCTCCACCACTCTTGGATTAATTGAGGGGGTCTTTTTTTTTTTCTTATGGGGAGGAGGAGGGTGCTGGAGATTACATTTAGGATCTTGAATGTGCTAGGCAAGCAGTTATTACTGAGCTACATTCCAGTCTGACACTGAGCTTCACTGTGCCTCAGTTTCCCCACCACCACAAAGAAAGAGACAGAAACAGAAACTTTGAGAATCTACTTCTTATGTCAGGAAGATTAAAAAGGTCAGTATAGGACAAGTAGAGCTTTTAGGACAATGTCTAGACCCTAATATGTTCTGAGTTATTTGTTAGATAAAGCACTGGGCAAATGTGGCTTCAAGATCCCACTTTTAAGAGTGCAGCTCCTATGGGGTGAATAAGTGTAAATGTAATACTGTTTTTCACCTAAATTTGATTATTCATTTGGTAAGAAAGGTTAGACACGATCAGTGCATGTGTGCATATATGAAATCCATGTAAGGAAATATCATGATAAAAGCCACTCATTTGTATACTAATTTGTGTTAATAATAAAGGGTCTGAGGAACAAAACAGCAAAAAGAAAAGAAATGAATGAATGTTATCCATTTTAAAGTGTTTTTGTGAGGTTTAGATGAAGTACTTGGCAGATAGTAGCCATTAAATAAAAGGAACCGTGACTGCTGCTGTCACTGGGAGCAAAGAGGGGATGGTGGGTCTGTGATGGCGGGTGGCAGGGGACAGGGATGGGCATGATCACCTCAGGTGTTTACAGAACCTACTACTGTGAGGAGGCGCCAGAAGTAAAAGAGCAGAGAAGAGGCATACCACGACAGGTCAAGATGGAAAAGACTAGATTTTCAAACAAAATACTAAATATTTCTTGAACGTTTGGTTTGTTAGATACTTTGTACTTGTGGTTAACATATTATATAATTTGCCAAATAGCTGCATAACATCAGAGTTTTTTTCCCTCTGAAATGATTATATGAACAAATGGAAAAGGAGGATTAGAACCCAGATTTATCTGACTCTGGATTTAGATTGGAGGAGGAAGGTTTGGAATAACTGAAGGGATAAATCGCATAGAACTAAAGCTACTTAAGATGGATGCTTGCCGGGAGCATACTGGATTAAGTCTTTGCTGATTAGAATGGCACAGGAGCGTTTCAGCAGAGCCCTTCTGAGGAATTAATTAATGCCACAGGCAGTGCGTGAAGGTCTCATGTTATACTTCTGATACCTAAGTAAACAGGAGTTTTACACTTAAAATTTCTTTCCTGTTTTTGAAGCTGTGGATGCTGACTTATAAATAACATTGGACTGGGCCGGAGATTTAGCTCAGTGTTTCCAGCGCCTGCCACGCAAGCGTAGGGCCCTGAGTTCGATCCCGGTAACCACATACAATGCTGGGCATGGTGACTCATGCCCACCAGCCATCAACACCACATAACACAGTGCCGGGTGTGGTGGCTCACGCCTGTAATCCCAGCACTTGGGAGGCAGAGGCAGGAGGATTGCTGAGTTCCAGGCTTGCCTGGGCTACATAGTGAGCTCAGGGCCAGCCTGAACTACAAAGCAAGACCCTGTCTCAAAAAAAAAAATTGGACTCACTTCAGCATCCTTTAATTATCGAATGTTAAGACCAGAAGGAACTCAAAGTGTAATTGCAGGCAGACCCCGCTGCCAGCCGTGGGAGCTAATGTCCTTGCAGGTGATTTGCAGTGGTGAGCCATACCAGCAGGCACCTCCAGCCCTTCTCCCAGCCCCGTGATGGCGAGATTTCATTTTGTCTAGAAAACCAGTGGAGGCAAGCTTATTAAGTGCTTTACAACTGATGCAATCTTGGGTTTGTTGTGTGTGACAGATGGTTCCTAGGGCCTTGGTGGTTGGTACTGCTTCACGCAGGCATTCATTTTTTTTTGTTGACGCAGCCAATTCCTGCTCTGCCACACTTGAGTGGACTTTGTCATGCAGTCACAGCAAATACAAGTGGCCACTGCAGGGGCAGAAGAGGCATAAGAAGGGACTGCGCTGTTCTAGCCCATAAAATGGAAGAGTTGCACTAGATTGTTTTAAGAATCATTTTTCCTATAAAGATTAAGAACCAATTGTCTCAGGAGTCGGCAGATTTAAGGAATCATTAGATGAGGTTTAGTTTACAGAATACAGATTTAGTTTTGGGGAAAAGCCTTTTATACTATTTTTGGGTTTGATTTCTACATTAAAAATTAGAGAAATGGCATCTGTTCTGCTAACCTCATGAGGCTGGGTCAAAATCAACAGAGTGTTGTGAGATGTATATAAAATGTACCAATAAAGAATTCTTTTTTTTTTTTTTTTTTTTAAACAGGGTCTTGCTTTGTAGTTCAGGCTGGCTCTGAGCTCACTATGTAGCCCAGGCAAGCCTCAAACTCAGCAATCCTCCTGCCTCTGCCTCCCGAGTGCTAGGATTACAGGCGTGAGCCACCACACCCAGCACTGTGTTGTGTGGTATTAATTGCCAGTGGGCGTGAATCTCCATGCCCAGCCTTGTATGTGGTTACCAGGGATCGAACTCAGGACCTTGTGCTTGCGAGGCAGGCACTGGAACCACTGAGCTAACCCTCTGGCCCAAAGAATTCAATTTTTAAAAAAATCAACAGAGTGTAATCAGCAGCGCACCCTCTGGCCTTACAGACCACTGTTGCATTGGACTGTATGTATTTACATGTGGGAAAAGATACACATCTGCCACGCAGTGCTGTCATTGTTTGGGAATTGCCACAGTCCCAAAAGGAAAGATCTTGATCCCATGAGCACTTACATAGTCAGTATTTTGCTACTCAAATCTATGGAATAAATTTTGATTCTAGAGTTGAGAGATCTTGAGTCTTCTTTTGAAAGTCAGGCTTAAAGAAGTTGTTGGCAACTAGATGTGAGTAAAAAGTCCTTCCAACTTATGATGACATATTGTTCACACAGCCACAAAGCAGTGTGAAAATTCCTTTACTCTCAAAGATCTATTTTAAATCTCTGGTCTTCCTAAAACTCTTCTTTTAGAGAAGAAAGTTGCATTTCACCAGTGTAAACTCAGGATGAAAGTACTAAGTTGGGTAAAATGTAGACTGTGAAAGGGAGCACTGTTTTATTCTGTCCTAAAGCAAGGTATGCAACAAGCAGGACAGCAAAGAGAGGTCAGCACATACTCTCTTTAAGCTCATGTAAGTAGAGCTGGTTTGTTACCTTAGCCTGACACACTTCTAAATTGTGGGTGTCTTTTTTAATGTTGCGTAAGAGCACTGGTCATGGGTGCTTGAATATATGACCTAGTCCTCATTCAGAACTTCTGAATAATATTTAGCTCTTGCCCTTATATAGCACTTCCCTTTCCTCTGCTGCTTATTTACTTACACGCTGCGCTTGTGTTTCCTTTTGTGTTTCAGATCTTAGTGAAACTCTGCAGCTTTGTTTCCCCAGCAGAGGAGTTGGCGCAGAAGGATGACCTCCAGCTTCTGTTCAGTGCAATAACCTCGTGGTGCCCCCCCTACAACCTGCCGTGGAGGAAGAGCGCAGGGGAGGTCCTGATGACCATCTCCCGGCATGGGCTCAGCGTCAATGTGGTCAAGTACATTCACGGTGCGAGGCTCTGTCATATGCCATCGAGGCTTCTCAGTTTCTCCCACCTCTCTTCATCTGATAGCACATTTATTACTGTCTCTCAGTTATCCACAGATAGGTCTTTAAATTTAAAAAGAATTTTTCCAGTAGAAAAGAATATTTTTTTTAAATTCACTGAACTTATCAAATGTAAGAAATTCTCAGAAGTTTGAATGATAGCTAGCTATAAAGAGGTAAAGCGATTTCATTGTTGTGTAATTGTTCATTCATAATACAATGTAAGTTCTGTGCTATTCCCTATTGCTTTACTGAAAAAAACAAATTTTTGAAGTATCTGATAAAATCAGTATTTTTAACTTGTTTCATAAGTAAAAGATAATATCTCTTCAATGCAGAATAGGAGAAATTAGGGCAGTGATGGCAAACCTTTTAAAGCTTTCAGACACAAACAACCCACTATTGCACACATGCTATAGGTTTGCCACCACTGAATTAAGTGAATTCTTTATCAGTGCTGAGGAGGAATTCATCTGTTCAGTTCATACAGAATAACCCACTACTTTTAAAATGTCTACATAAGATATAATTAATGTAACATCTAAACTAATTTACTTAATTAGTATAATTTATGCAGAACTTCAAAATAATTTATATAGTTATATATGAAACCTGATGCATAATACAAGAGTTAGTCCTTTTAAGTGTTTCTTACCAGTCCTGTGTTAATCTGAGCTTTTACCATTTGATAGTGGGCCCTTGAAGTTGGCAATGGGGTATGATTATGTTTCAGACTAGTGATGTGCAGCATATGTATAATCTTTTTTTTTTTTTTTTTTTTTTTGGAGACAGGGTCTCGCTTTGTAGTTCGGGCTGGCCCTGAGCTCACTATGGAGCCCAGGCAAGCCTCAAACTCAGCAATCTGCCTGTCTCTGCCTCCCGAGTGCTGGGATTACAGGCATGATACACCATACCCGGCCATACGTGTAATTTTTAAATTTTACTTCCTGAAGTATTTCTGTATCTCCTTAGTCTGTCTTTGTTCTGATGTGAACTTTAATTAATTTCTGCTTAAACATAGAAAGTAGTTTTTCATTCTTACATTTTATTAGTATAAAAAATTAAAATAACTAGGTAATGGCCAGTCCTTTTGTTTAATGAAAAGACATCAAAATATGATTTACAGGCTGTAGTAATCATAAACTATTTTTCTCCGTTTCTGTATAATTACTTGCTTACTGCTTAGAGGCAAGACTTCCTCAGAGATTCTAAATTGTACATTTACTTGTAGAATGGGTAACTTCTATCTCATAGTATTTTAGAAGTACATTAAAATTTAATGTTTTCTTAAATACCAGTTAAGGATAAAGAAAATTTTCTTAAGCAGTGTATATATATGTATCCAAATGTTTATTTCCACAGAGAAAGAATGTTTATCTACATGTGTTCAGAACATGCAGCAGTCGGATGACCTGTCTCCCCTGGAGACTGTTGAAATGTTTGCCAGGCTTTCTTGCTTCCTCAAAGATTCCAGTGATGTTTCCCAGACACTTCTGGATGACTTTCGGATATGGCAAGGATACAATTTCCTTTGTGATCTCTTACTTAGGTAAAAATCCCACAATTCAAGAATATGTTTTAAATGTCTGATCTTTTTTTTTTTTTTTTTTTTTGAGACAGGGTCTCGCTTTGTAGTTCAAGCTGGCTCTGAGCTCACTATGTAGCCTAGGCAAGCTTCAAACTCAGCAATCCTCCTGTCTCTGCCTCCCGAGTGTGGGGATTACAGGCATGAGCCACCATGCCCGGCACTGTAGTATGCGGTATTGATTGTCGGTGGGCGTGAGTCTCCATGCCCAGCACTGTATGTGGTTACCGGGGATTGAACTCAGGACCTTGCACTTGCGAAGCAGGCACCGGAACCACTGAGCTAACCCTCTGGCCCTCTGATCATTTTTTTTAATAAAAGGAGAATAGAGATTATAGGAAAAGAAATTAAGCAAACATTGAATGCATCCCTGAGCATCCTCTTGGGTTTGCTCTCTTTTTATTCTGCCAACAAAGTAGAAAAAGTCTATTTATAATGAAATTGTCAGACGTGATTACAAATGTGGGGTTAGGTTAGGTATGAACTTCTCTTGTTTAGTAACAGAGAAGAAGTTAACCTCTTCTGACGTATAAACTCTTACGGTTACATGTAATTTTCTTTTTTTTTTTTTTTTTTTTTTTTTGCTTTTTGGAGACAGGGTCTTGCTTTTGTAGTTCAGGCTGGCCCTGAGCTCACTATGGTGCCCAGGCAAGCCGCCGCGAACTCAGCAATCCTCCTGTCTCTGCCTCCCGAGTGCTGGGATTACAGGCGTGAGCCACCACGCCCAGCATTATATGTGGTAACCGGGGATTGAACT